>PVJS01000064.1:0-19840 GCA_004027185.1 Glis glis
GCCTGGAGTACTAGAGTGACAAGTGTGTACCCACGATGCACTGGGTGCCTGGAGTGCTAAAGTGACACGTGCATACCCATGATGCACTGGGCACCTGGAGTACTAGAGTGACAAGTGTCTACCCACGATGCACTGAGCACCCGGAGTACTAGAGTGACACGTGTGTACCCATGATGCACTGCACACCCAGAGTGCTAGAGTGATGTGTGCATACCCACGATGCACTGGGCACCTGGAGTACTGGAGTGAGTGCGTACCCACCATGCACTGGGCACCTGGAGTACTAGAGTGATGTGTGCATACCCATGATGCACTGGGCGCCTGGAGTACTAAAGTCAGTGCATACCCATGATACACTGGGCATCTGGAGTACTGGAGCAGACACATGTGTACCCATGATGCACTGGGCGCCCTGAGTACTAGGATAACACATGCGTACCCATGACGTACTGGGCACCTGGAGTACTAGAGTGAGTGCGTACCCAGGATACACTGGGCGCCTGGAGTACTGGAACAGACACATGTGTACCCATGATGCACTGGGTGCCTGGAGTACTAGAGTGCGTACCCATGATACACTGGGCTCCTGGCGTACTAGAGCGACACATGTGTACCCATGATGCACTGGGCGCCTGGAATACTAGAGTGATGCGTGGGTACTTGTGGGTACCCATGATGCACTGGGCACCTGGAGTACTAGAGTGATGTATGCATACCCATGATGCACTGGGTGCCTGGAGTACTAGAGTGAGTGCGTACCCATGATACACTGGGCTCCTGGAGTAATACAGCGACACATGTGTACCCATGATGCACTGGGCGCCTGGAGTACTAGAGTGATGCATGGTACCCGTGAGGCACTGGGCACCTGGAGTACTGGAGCAGACACATGCATACCCATGATGCACTGGGTGCCTGGAGTACTAGAGTGATGCGTGGGTACCTGTGGGTACCCATGATGCACTGGGCGCCTGGAGTACTGGAGCAGACACATGCGTACCCATGATGCACTGGGCACCTGGAATACTAGAGTGATGCGTGGGTACTTGTGGGTACCCATGATGCACTGGCGCCTGGAGTACTGGAGCAGACACATGCATACCCACGATGCACTGGGTACCTGGAATACTAGAGTGATGTGTGGGTACTTGTGGGTACCCATGATGCACTGGGTGCCTGGAGTACTGGAGCAGACACATGCATACCCACGATGCACTGGGCACCTGGAATACTAGAGTGATGTGTGGGTACTTGTGGGTACCCAGGATGCACTGGGCGCCTTGAGTACTACAGTGATGCATGGTACCCGTGAGGCACTGGGCGCCCTGAGTACTCAGGCAACACACGCGTACCCATGATGCTCTGGGCGCCTGCCTTCACGTCCTCCTTACTGTGGTCAGCTGCTCAGCCACACCAGGGCTCTCAGCCAAGACGCTTCCCCGAGCCACACAGTGAATACTACGTGCTCTGTACAAGGAAGGAAGAACTTTCACCCACACTGACCCCAGAGTCCCCATGCATGATGGCCGATCAAGGTCCCAGGGAGCCTGTGCCAAAGGCCTCGCTTGTCCTTGATTAACCTCGCGTTTCACAACCTGCGCGGCTGTGAGACCTTTCCCACCGATAGCTGTTAGCACATTGCAAAGCAGGGCTGTTCCCTGGACTCAAGGGAAAGGTGGAGAGACAGCCATGGAGAGACAGGTGCTGCTGCTGATAGGTTTGAACCTTGTGTTATCTCCTGGCCCCAAATGCTAACCCAGAAACCAGTGTCATCCATGGGTCCAGGAGCCTAAGGGCACAGAGTCCCCTGTGCTCGGGGACAGGCTGCGTCCTGAGGGACCTTGGACACACCAGCCCCTCCCCTGGATGCAGGGGCTGGGCTCTCAGGACACGCCCTGGCCGTGGAGCGAGATTGTCATCAGTGTCACCCCTGCGGCCTGAGATGTAGTTAGGCAGCCAGGTTTGACTTTCGGGCACTCGGAATATGACATTCCACAGGCAGCTAAGTACTTTCAAGTTTCCTCATGGAGTGATCCTGGGAATGTGACTTCAGGCCCTTCTCCTTTATTTTCAGCCCCCACCCCCCCATGCTGCTCCACAGGTGAGCCTCAGAACTCAAGTTTGGCATCTTTATCCTGCTCTGCTACAAGCTCATTTTCTTTAAAATACATTTTTATTGGTGCATTGTAATCTCATATCATAATGAAGTTCAGAGTGATGGGGACATACATGTGCACAGTGGTTGGTGAGCTCCCCCGCCCTGCTCCTTTCCTGCCACAAGCTCGTTTTTGCAAACACCTACAGAGTCACTTAGCCGGATAATCCAGCCATGTGTCGCCCCACGACCCCACACCAGTGCTGGGTTCCTGCTTCTTTTATTTGGAGCTCATACTGATCCCCCCGATCTGCACCTGACTCCTGCGACGGAGACGTTTGAGGCCAACTTGCAGCAGATCCTTTCCAGTTTACAGAACAGCAACAACAAGTAAGAAGAAAAGAAGAACAACAACACAACGTAGCTCGATCGGCTCCCAGTCATCCGTAACAATCCGCCTCTGATTAGCCACCTGGTTAAAATATAAATGAACTTAATTCTATCACAGGAGCGATAGCCCACGCTGGCCCAGCTATTATCCTCAAAACTCCGTCACACTCACTCTCTGCAAGATGCCGTGACGGGGGCGTTGTTACTGAGAACATGAATTCTACCTCACTGGTGTGGAGAAGCAGATCCTGGGTAGCTGCTGCTGCTCTTGCTTGGTTCTCCAAGCTCCTGTTGCGTCTTTTCTAATTTTCCAAATGAAGCAATAAGGGAAGAAACCACTACAAGATGCCCAGAGTGTGAGATGATAGTGGGTGTAAATAGCAGACAAGGAGGATTTTCTCACCACGTCAGCCTGAATCTGATGCTGGCAATGTGGAGGCAGAAAACTTGGCCTGAAGCCGGGCGTGGTGGCAGATGCTTGTCATCCCAGTACTTGGGAGCCTGAGACTGGAGGATCACAGGTTTGAGGACAGCCCAGCTACTTAGTGAGGACCCTCTGCAACTTAGTGAGACCCTGTTTCAAATTAAAGAATAAAAAATAGGGCTGGGGGTGGAGCTCAGAGGTAGAATGCCCCTGGGTTCAATCCCCAGTACCGCAAAAAAAAAAAAAAAGAGAACTTGGCTTGAGTCGGGGCATCCAGGGCAGGTGAAAGGACAATTCAACTTCCCTGTGCATGTGTCCTGAGCTTGCAGTCTCTGTATCTCTTCTTACCCTCCCCTGCCGACCTCCTCTTCCTTAGCATGTTGAAAAAATACTTCCTGTTCTTCAACTGCAAGTGCAGAAGCTTCACAATGTGTATGTGTTTGTGTGTGTGTGTGATATTCTACCTCTGAGTTGCACCCCCAGCACTATCTTATTTATTACTTTTTTATGGTACTGGGGGATGGAACCCAGGGGCATTCTGCCTCGGAGCTACACTCCCAGCCCTATTTTATTTTCTCATTTTGAAACAGGATCTTGCTAAACTGTGGAGGGCTTCACTAAGTTGCTGAGGCTGGCCTTGAACCTGTGATCCTCCTGTCTCAAATCTCCCAAGTACTGGGATTACAGGCGTGCACCACCACGCCCGACTCATCAAGTCCTTATCTGCCTTTTCAGGATGGATAAATACCATCTCTGGCACATGAACATCTTTATCTCATTCCATAGGAAGCCAGGGGTCAGTGCTCCTAGTCCCAAAGTCCAAAGGAGACCAGGACAGGTAATATAAATATATACAGGTAATACAAATATATACAGGTAACACAGATATACATATACAGGTATATATATATGTATGTATGTATAGTGTGTGTGTGTGTGTGTGTGTGCATGCATGTGCGCGTGTTTGTGTATAATGTGTGTGGTGAGCCGGGCGTGGTGGCGCACGCTTGTAATCCCAGTACTTGGGAGGCTGAGACTGGAGGATCCGGGTTCACGGCCAGCCTCAGCTACTTTGTGAGGCCCTCCGCAACTTCGTGAGACCCGATTTCAAAATAAAGGATAAAAAATAGGGCCCGGGGTGTAGCTTGGAGGTAAAATGCCCCTGGGTTCAATCCCTGGTACTGCAAAAAAAAAAAAAAATGTGTGTGGTGCTGGCAATTGAACCCAGGGACTTTCCACCTCTGAACTACACCCCTCGCCCTATTTGATTTTTTATTTTGAAACAGGGCCTCTCCAATTTACGGTGCGCTGCTGGCCTTGGACCTGTGATCCGCCTGCCTCTGCCTCCCAAGTGCTGGGATTAGAGGTATACACAGCATGCATGACTTCAGGACAGGTAATATTTATTAACAAGCACAGTCCTCCAGGTGCGAGAAAATCCTGACCTGGACGAGGAGGTCAGGCTGCACTTGGCTCCAGGTGGTTCCCTACTGCTGAATAGTTGGATTTTCCATGAGCGGTCCAGAAAGCTGAATTTTCAAATGAAAATTTCACATGCTGTCAACAACACTGGTAAAATGTAAACTTTATAGAAGCTAAACAAAGCACGCTTGCCGATCAAAGTGAGCTATGGTTTTCCCTCCTTCTGTTTTGGAATTTTGCTTAGACCGTGATTCTCTCCAGAGGCAACCTGGGCCCTCAGGTTTGCAGCTCCTGGGGCCAAGGCGCCGTCCCTTTCCTTCTATGACCCTCCTCACACAGGACTGGTGGTTCTCCATGGCAGCTGTGGATTCCAGTGCCTTTCTGGACCCTTCTCCTGCCTGGAGCCCATTTCTCCATTCTGCCTTTTTTTTTTTTTTTACTTAAAAATTTGACAGGGTTCATTGTGGGAGTTTTGCATTCATTTTGATTTAAAAACATTTCATTAAAATATTATCTTTATGAGCAAGTGTCTTAGAGGCTTTTACACTTTGTGTCTCCTGATCTCACCCTGTCCTTGGCCTGGCTCATGGCCCCTGTCTCATCCAGTTACACAAAGACTGTGGTGACTGGGGTGTTCTACTTGCAGCCAAAAGCATTCCTAACAGCTAACCCCACACTGAGCTCATTGTTTACTTCTTCGTCCACCTCCCAAAGAAAGCCCCCTGAGCCTCCCCTGAGCGTTTCCTTCCTTGGTTCCTGCAAAACAGGCCTGTGAACATTTCTGTTCACCACTGCCAATTTAGGGACTTTTATGAGTTCCTAGTGGAACAAAAGAAACAATAAAACAAGAAGGGATAGAAGAGACTCAAGCACTACTTTCCTTTGGCAGGAAGAGCTGCAGGGTACAGGCAGGCCCTTTCATGTCTCTACATTAGTCAAAGTCTGGCTTTTATACAAACATGTAGCTGCTGTACTCTGCATTACAAATGATTCCAGGGAAAGCCAGATGCAAACACATGAGAAAGACCAGGGGAAACAACTGCTGATCACACGGGGAAGCAAAGAGCACAACACATCTACTCTGGGGACAGTTCTGCACTGCGAGTTTTCCCTGTGTGGTAGGAATTAACATTACAGATTCCAGTTTTACAGATAAGGAGACCTAGGCTCAGAGAGGTCAATAACTTGCCCAAGTCATACAGTCAGGAAGGATGGGAGTGGATTATATAGCCCAGAGAATCTATCCCAGGATCCATGAAGCTGAGCACCAGATACCACCAGCAGCCAGTTAAGGTCTCACTTGGGGACAATCTCAGATGCTTACTGCATAACTCCGCTCCAGGACTTCACAGCAGAAAGAATTTTGAGGATCCCCCAGTGAGTGAGAACTCTGCTTGGGAAGTCTGTCACTCTGTAGAAGCCGCACACTTGATCCCTGATGCCCAGGAACCTGCCGCATGTGTGGGGCACTGTGTGGAGGGCCGGAGAAGCACAAGAGTAGGTCAGGTCCAGCCCTGAGGATGCCTCTGGCCAGAGTGCACTCAGAGAAAACAAGAAGTACTGCAGAGAGCCCTGAACTGCCTTCCCGGGGAGCAGGGGAGGGTCTCCCACCATAACTGGCTCTGCAGATGAAGCTAGCAGCTTTAGAGAGCATACATAGTGGGAGTTGACATTTCCTGATTTATGTTCTGTAAAAGCTCTTGGGCAGCTGGAGAGGAAGGGATCACAGTGCAGAGTCAGAGCTGGGGGAGGATTCGGGCAGCACTTGGTGGTCTAGTGAGCCATGCTGAAGGCTGAGCCGAGGGCAAGAGTGGAGGAGGTGAGGAGCTGGGTCACAGTAGGATGTGTTCTGAAGTAGCGCTGACAGGACTTGCTGGGGAACACATGGGGTAAGCATGACTTGAGGGCCTGGGCCAAGGCCACAGGGCTCCTGTGATGGCCATGCTCCAGGGTGATACGTTCGGGCTGAGTTTTCTTTTATGGGATGTGGCTGGCAGTGGGAGTGCATGGGCAACGGGACCAAGAGTGTTGAGATGAAGAGAAGACACCCAGGCAGAAATATCAAGTGTTATAGTCAGATATAAAACGTCCCCTAAAGAGTTCATTTATTAATATTTGGAGCTGATGTAATTGAGTCATGAGGGTTGTCATGACAGCAGTGGATAAATCCACTGGATTTATCTGGGTGGTGACCCAGGCCAGTAGGGTATGGCTGGAGGTGGTCCCTGGGGGGTGTGACCTTGGGGATTATATAAATGGTTCCTCCTCCCCTGCTTTTTCTCTTGCTTTCAGCCTCCATGATGTGAGGAGCACAGCCCATGTGCTCTCCCTCTCTCTGCCTCCCACCGCCATGCCCTGAGATCCATGGTCCCCGGGCTCCCATGGACTGAACCTAAAACCATAAGAAAATAAATCTTTCCTCTAATTTATCTGGTCAGGTCTTTATTTTTTTATTTATTTATTTTTTGTTGCGGTACCAGGGATTGAACCCAGGGGCATTCTACCTCCGAGCTACACCCCCGGCCTTATTTTTTTATCCTTTTATTTTTGAAACCGGGTCTCATGAAGTTGCAGAGGGCCTCACTAAGTAGCTGAGGCTGGCTGCGAACCCGGATCCTCCGGTCTCCGCCTCCCAAGTACTGGGATGACAAGCGTGCACCACCACGTCCGGCTGGTCAGGTCTTTAGATGAGAACTGTGAGAATACTGACCAGAACATCAAATGAGGCTGGATTTACCAGCCAGGAACGTGGGGATGGGGCTTAGGAATTCCTAGTGCAAGGTAAATAGAGTGCAAACACCTCACCTGGGCCCTGACCACTCCTCCAGCCTTCCTTCCTGTCTCCTCTCTCCTTCAGCATCAGCCACAATTATAGTTCTGCCTTTGTGTACCTCAAGATTTTCCCACCCAAGGAATACGCCAAGCTCTTCTTACCTCAGGGTCTTTAATTTCACCATTCTCACGTTTGGTTGACTCTCCCCCAGGTCTTGCCATGACCGGCTCCCTCCTGTCATTTTTATTCTTCTTGAATGTCGCCTGTTGCTATAGTATAGATATAGAATGTCCCCTGAAAGAACCTGTGTACTCGTTGTTCAGAGTTGATATAACTAAATCATGAGGGTTGTAATCCCATCAGTGGAGGCATCCATAGCAATGGACTTATTGGGTGGTAATCTAGGCAGGTGGGGTATAGCTGGAGGAGGTGGGTCTCTGGGAGTGTGGCCTTGGAGATTATATAAGGTTCCTCTTCCCCCTGCTTGCTCTTGCGTCTGGCCTCCGTTATGTGAGAGCAGAGCCCTTGCTCTCTCCTTTTCTCTGCTTCCCGCTGCCATGCCCTGAGCTCTGCAGACCTGGCCTAACACGGACTGAACCCCTAATATCTCCACAATTGTGAGCAACCAAATATTTCTTCCTCTAAATTGTGGTCGTCAGGTGTTTTGGATTTCAGCAGTGAGATTTCAGCTGAGTGAGACACCTGCTCATGAAGGAAGTTGCCAACAACCCATTAGAAAGTAGCCACCGCACGACCCTGCTCTTCTTCTCTTTATTGGAATCTAAAACTACCTTATGACTGTATTAGTTTACTTACTTATTATGTGCTTCTGATTGCTAGGAAGGAAACTCCAGGGAGAGAGGATCGCTGGCCTGTCCTATTCACAGACACACTGTAAGAGTGTTGGACACACAGTAGGTACTGTGTAAATCTGTGTTGATTAATAAAAAGGCTTGCATACAAAGCAGAGAACCAGCCTAGGTGTCCATCAACAGATGAATGGATTACAAAATCATGAGATAGACGCACAGTGGAATTCTACTCAGCAATAAAGAAAAACAAAATTATGTCACTTGCAGGAAAATGGATGAACCTGGAGAACATGATGTTAAGTGAGATTAGTCAGTCACAGAAAGTGAAGGGTCATATGTTTTCTCTCATATGCAGAAGCTAGGGCATAATCGAGATATGAGAGGGGCTTTAGATAATGGAGGAGAAACCCCAGTGGAGCAATGGAGGGGCTCGAGGGGAGGATGGTGGTAGTGGTGGAGAATTAATAAAGAAAACACTTCCATTGATGTTACGTACATAAGTGAAATTATCAATGACAATCTCAATATCATATATGGGGAAGGGGAGGGAGTGGGGAGGGAGCCGGGGGAAGCTCACCAAGTGCTGTGTGCATGTATGTCCCTGTTACTCTGAACTTCATTATGATGTGAGACTACAAATGTACCAATAAAATTATTTATAAAAATAAATAACGACAACAAAAAGGCTCACATAATCGTCACTGGTACTTTTCATTGCTCTTTAACATAAACCACTGTATTTAATGCTGTGTTCATAGAGACAGATGCAAAGGAGAAACCATGCCCACTCCCAGACCTCCAAGGAGGCTGGGTGGCAGAGGGAAGGAGGCTCCCACCTTCTGCAGAATGCACAAGAATGTTCTGGATGCCCAGGCTTGACTGAACCTTTGGAGGACTAACTTGGGAGGCAGAAGAGACCCTTGAAGTGTAGGATGAAGATGATCCATTGTGCAGAACTATTTGCCTGCAGAACCTTTTCATGAGTGTATACTAGGTCAGGAATTACTACACCTGGAGGACGGAGTTCAGAAAGGTTTTGGGACATGAAGCAAAACAAAGATGGAAGGAAGCCTTCCAGGGGGATTTGATAGGGGGTGAGAGGCACTAGTAGATACGCCACTTTTGAATGAATTGCAAACAAGTTTTCTCTGGGAGTCCAAGGGATCCTGGGGGTCCTCACCTGGGGGAGCAATGGGTGGGCTAGATTTCAGCCCCTATTATCCCTTCCTCAGAGGTTGCTTGAACAGTGAGCAACCTGTATAACTGCGCACAACAGTCCTGGGGAGAGAGTGAGGAAGGAGCTCTCTGAAATGAGGCGCAACGAAAACTTTGCTTCAATCTTTAGGGGTCTCAAACTGACAGGATTCAGGTCAAATCTTTTTCTAGGACCATTTTTTTTTCTTTCTTTCTTTTTGGGAGGAAGTGGAGAGTGACCTATATAGAGATTTCAAATAACTTAAAGTATTTTAAAATGCCTTTATATGGGGTGTGTGCTCACTTATCAATTGTGCGTAGACCCTACTACTGCCCTGTGTTAATTATAACCCCCACTCCCATCCTGAGTGCACAATCTTATGTTCCCCATCCTACCTCTTGGGGCATCTGACTCAGGGAAATCAGAACATGCAGGAAAGGATTTTAGAATGCCAAGCGCCTCTTTTTTTTCCTCTCCTTCTAATTAACAGCTGCCAGGAGCAAACTTTCGGAGGTGAAGTACACACAGAGAAGATAAATGACTTTTTAATTTGGGTCACTGACAAGGTCAGCAACAGAACTATGCTATTGTTATTTTTTTCCTCTCAAACATGCCTTCATTAACTTCTTTTTTTTTTAAAGAAAAAGTACAAAGAAGTCCCAGGCTTTTGATGAACATACTTCCTCTCCTCAGCTACTCATTTTCAAATTAAGTCATTGCCTCAGGCCCCAGCCGTGGGAGGTGGGGACAGCCTTTGCCTGTGTGCTGTTTCTGTTCCCCTGCCAGGCTCCAGCAAGAAACCTCTGGGGTTGCTAAGCCTAGGAGTGCTCTAGCAGCTGCAGCTGAGACCATCATCCCATGTCCAAAGAGAGGAGTAGAGCTTGGGCAGGAAAGCTAAGTTCTTCTTCCTGGATGAAGAACTGGCCCACAGACCCAGCATCCCTGCCCTGCTTCCTCTGTCTGGCTTCCATTCTCTTCCGATTATGAATCTCTTTTTGTCTCCACCCAATGGAAGCAACCCACCCTCTTGACCTGGCGGAGGGCACAATGCCCCAGACAGTGGTTGCTTAAGAGATAGCACAGGACCCACCATGGATCCCTAAGAACCTGCCCCAGGACCTTGGCTTGGCCAAACAGACTTAGCTGAAAGGATGCAGATCTAGAATTGCTGGCAGCCTCCTGGATCTTGTGAGGAGCAGCTGCCTGAGCTGAGGCCATTGCAGAGGAGCAAGGGTGAGGGTGGATGCGAGGACAGTCAGGTCCCCAGGACATGTCCCTGGCCCTCACCCAGCCATGCCCAGAGCTCCTCTGCCTATAGAGTTCTCAGTTATAAGAGTCACAGTACCCTTTTTGCTTCTTCCCCTAAGCCATCTTGATTTGGGTTTCTGTCACAACTGGAAGTTTCCTGACTATTTGTTATACCCTACAGCAAGTTTCTCTGCTGAGCTCACTCCAAGTCCTGACTCAGTGACCTCCAGATATCTTAACTACTCATATGTATCCTGATCCCTTTTCTTGTCTGAGCTCCAGACTCTCCCTCTCTGAGTTCCAGGGCTGATCTTCCTTCCTTCCTTCTTTCCTTCCTCCCTTCCTTCCTTCCTTCCTTCCTTCAGATTGAACTCAGGGGCATTCTACCTCCAAGCTACCCTCCCAGCCCTTTTTATTTTGAAACAGGGTCTCACTGAGTTGCTGAGGATCTCACTAGGTTGCTGAGGCTGGCCTCAAACCTGTAGTCCTCCTGTCTCAACCTCCCAAGTACTTGGGTTACAGACATGTGCCACAGTGTCCAGCTCAGGCCTGATTTTTAACATCTGCTGTAAATACACAGAGGCACTATTGGCTCCTTAAATTCAAACCAGTTTGAAAGAGAATGTTTCAGGTTTTTTTTTCACAACTCGGACTTCCAACTACTTTTATTTCAAAGACACCAGTGTCATCTGAGTTGGAAACCTGAGCGACTTCCTCGATCCTTTTACCAAGTTTAACTGTAGCATCTTTCCACCAGCTCCGAACAACCCACAGGCAAACCAAACACCAGAGAGCCTCTCTCCCAATTTCCCGCAGCCCAGCCCACTTCCTACCTGACTCCATCACACACTCCCGTCTGTTCTCTGCTTCTGAAATCCAGCTTTGCTCACATGATTCTCTGCTTACAACCCCTTGGATACAGATTTATAGTGGTCTCAAAGTAGTAATATCCCTTTATCCTATAAGAACCTGTGATTTTTTTTACAGTACTGGGGATTGAACCCAGGGGCATTCTACCTCCAAGCTAAACCCCCAGCCCTATTTTTTTTATTCTTTATTTTGAAACAGGGTCTCACTAAGTTGCAGAGGGTTTCACTAAGTAGCTGAGGCTTGCCATGAACCCGGATCCTCCTGTCTTAGCCTCCCAAGTACTGGGATTACAAGTGTGTGCCACCACACTCGGCTAAAACCTGTGATTTTTTGCTGGGCACATGACTGCTAGACCAAATGTTGACTAAAAGCTACATTTCCCAGCCTCCCTTCTAGACAGGAGCAGCTCCCAAGTCCAAGTTCTGTGCAAGGAGGATTTGGCACAGGTGAAGTACGGACAGTATGTAGATGGCACTCTTAAGAGAGGAAAGTGTGGCTTAGACTACACCTTGCAATTGACCCTGGCAGAGGTGTGCACCATGGGAATTGACAAAAACAACAAATGAACCTTGAGAGCTGGCTGTTAAACCACAATGATTTGGAAGCAAAGGACTCAGCCCTCCCTTTCCCCAGGCCTCCTCCTCCCGCAGGTGGGACAGGTGTGGCCATGGTAACACGCGAGGGACCCTGTAGTGAGATGTTAAGAGAAATCCAAGTCCCCAAGACCAGCAAGTGATCATACAACCTGAGCTGTTTATACTCAAGGAAAAAAATAAATAAAATGCAGGAAATAAATTAGTATTGTGTTCATGTCACTATTATTTAGGGTCTCTGTTACAGTAGTGATTACAACATATTCTAATTATAATACATATATATATATATATATATATATATATATATATATATATATGAAACACATGCTAATTATACATACTAATGTACAAACCTAATTATAATATACACTAAACATCTACAATGTCTCCCTGTCATGTACAACATGTTTCAAAGTGGTGATCACTGCCATATTTTTTTTTGGCTTACTTTGTGTTCTAAAAATAAAACACGGAATTAAAATTAACACAGTACAAGCCAGGCATGGTGGTACATGCCTGTCATTCCAGTACTTGGGAGACTGAGACAGGAGGATCGCAGGTTCGAGGCCAACCTCAACAATGTAGTGAGACCCTCAGCAACTTAGCAAGACCCCATTTCAAAATAAAAAATAGAAAGGGCTAGGTATATAGCTCAGAGGGAGAATGTCCCTAGGTTCAAACTCCAGTACAAAAAATAATTAATATATTATACTTAAAAGTATGGGTTAAAATATGGAAGGCATGTCTATGCCTATTCTTGTGTGGTATAACAGCCCAGACCATATGGATATATCGGCAAACTGCAGTATATTTACACAATGGGGTCGAGCTGAGCAGTAAAATAAGATGACTGAGATCTGCCAGATGGATGGACCTCACAAACATGCTAAACTGAGAAGCCAGCCAACACACATGGCCCCACACAGGAGCCCACTTACAGAAAGTTAAAAGAAGAGGCAGAGCTAATCGACGGGACAGACGATCAGAACAGGGGTTGCTTCTGTACAGAGCAGACAGGGTGGCCTGGGATGAGCAAGAGGAAAATTTCTGGAATGAAGAATTCTTCTGTTCTTAGCAGGGATGATACCTGGGTGGACACATTGGTCAAATGTAACCAGAACATATCATTAAGATCTGTGCAGTTTAGCTGGGCATGATCCCAGAACTTGGGAGGCTGAGACAGGAGGATCACAGGTTCAAGGCCAGCCTCAGCAACTTATTGAGACCCTGTTTCAAAATAAAAAAAAATAGGGCTGGGGGTGTAGCTCAGAGGTAGGATACCCCTGAGTTCAATCCCCAGTACTATACACACACACACACACACACACACACACACACACACACACATCTGCATTTTAATGTAGGTGATGTAAATAAAGATTGAGGAAAAAAATGAGACATTAAGGACACATAAGAGCACCTCCTGATTCCACGGAGAGAAGGACAATAGGGATAAAACAAGTCTTGCAAATCAAAGAAATGTGTATGGAGACTGCACTGGTCTGGGGCTTTCACCACTGGGTGTCTGCTACTTTGAGTCAGTGTCCCCTGATTCTCAAAGCACAGCTTCGGAGAGCACATGTGGCATGCCGCCTGTCTCTTCTCCTTCACCTCCATGACAGACATCAACAATGCTTCCATCCAACCCAGGCGTTGCCTCAGAGTCCTGCCCCCCCATCCTTGTAGGCAAGCATTACAAATAGACCAAAGCTGGAATGTCTGTCGTCTTGGAGTGGACACCCCGGCCGGAGGACGACTGGTGTCTTGTTCGTTTTAGTTTTGCCAACCCTCAGAGCAAGATCTCACCCAGATGTTTGTTGAGCGGATACTGCTGTGAACCTCCTTCTGCAGCTATGGGGCCAGAGCCCGAGCTCACGTGGGCTGCTCTGACCCCAGCTCCGTTCTCGCCTGTGGTCAGCTTCTGGTACTGCGCCCCTGCTCACTTGCCCTGCCTCTGTTTCTGTGGCCTTTGTCACAGCACTGGGTGTGCACAGCCTGTCACCCACACAGGGGTGGTCACGTCTGATCATCACCCATCGAACAAGGGCTTGTATTTCTATGTAGTGTATTAAAATGATTTGATGTTAGAGGATCTGCTTCACCGAGCAGTGTAATTAAGAGATGCCGGCTCTCGGACATGTTCGCAGCCACATAACCCATCTCAGTGGGGAAAGTCTGCTTGTCTCATATGAAGGTACCATATTTCCTACTTACTGGTCCCCCCCTCCCCGTCATCTCATAAGACCCAAGCACAACCTGGATAAGGTGCACCTGTTCCCCTCCTGTGCTGGGACCGAGACTGCTGGACCCCAGCACAAACCTACCCACCCACTTCCTTGCATTCAAAGCCATGGTGGAGCATGCGTGTCTGAGCCTGAAGTGAGACCGAATGCAGGCCGCAGCCCTCCTCACTGCAGACCCGCTTAATTGGATTTGACAACCGTGATTTATTTACCAAGCAGCGCCCTGCTTCCAACCATAATCACATCTAAGAGTCATCTCTTCTCAGGCTTTGCTTGGATTACCAAAAATTCAGATGTTTCCTGATACTCTAGAGTGTCCCTTCCCTTCCCTTTTTCTTTCTTTCTTTCTTTCTTGCTTGCTTCTCCTTCCTTCCTTCCTTCCTTCCTTCCTTCCTTCCTTTTTCCCTTCCTTCTTTCCTTCCTTCCTTCCTTCCTTCCTTCCTTCCTTCCTTCCTTCCTTCCTTCCCTCCCTCCTTCCCTCTTTCTTTCTCTTCTCTCTTCTTTCTTTCTTTCCCTTCCTCCCTCCCTCCTCCTCTTCTTTCTCTCTTTCTCTTTCTCTTTCTCTTTCTCTTTCTCTTTCTCTTTCTCTTTTTTGCTCTTTCTCCCTACCTTCCCTTTCCTTTTTCTTTCCTTCCTTTATCCCTCCTCTCTTTCTCTTTCTCTCTCTCTCTCTCTCTCTCTCTCTCTCTCCCTTTCCCTCTCCCTTTCCCTCTCTCTTCTCTCTCTCTCTGTCTCCCTCTCTCCTCTCTCTCTCTCTCTCTCTCTCTCTCTCTCTCTGTCAGTCTCATACTGAGGATTGAACCCAGAGGTGTTCTACCTCTGAGCTACACTCCAACCCTTTTTATTTTTATTTTTATTTTAAAACAGGGTCTCTCTAGGTTACTGAGAGTCTCACTAAGTTGTTTGTCTGAACCTGTGATCCTCCTGTCTGGGATTCCAGGCATGCACCACCACACCTGGCTTCTCCTCTTTCTCTCAATCCAGCAGCTACCCAGACCGCGGCGCTGCAGGAGTGTGTGTGAAATCTGAAATCATGCTCCACACGTCCTCCAGCCCAGGGCTGGCACATTTTTCTCTCTAAAAAGGCCAGATAGAAAATATTTCGACCTTGGTGAATCTAGTGGTGCAATTGAAAAGATTATCTAGATACGTGTTTAACAAGAGAGAAAACACATTTCCACCAGTTTTCTATCGATTCCATCCAGTTACTGTGCCCGTCCCTGAAGGCGCTCATTGGGGCACCTGCCCTAGTGAGAAGTGGCCACTATGTCACAACCATCTGCCGCAGCCCTCTGCCCTGCACGGCACATGGGGACAGCCACAAACACTGCCAGAGGGATTGGTGGGGCTTTATCCCAGCCGGACTTGACTTCTGGACAGTGAAATCTAGATTTCATGTTATTTTCAGTTGTCATGAAACTTATTCTTCTTTGGCTATTTTTGTCAATGATGAAAACATGTATAAACCCTTTGTAGTTTGCAGGTGCCAGGCAGGGTTTAGCCAGGGATAATGAGTCCGGGCTTCATTGTGTCTACATCCAGGTGGGATATAACCCCGGTGGCAGGGCTGTGTGTTAAGGTGGGGTTTAACTTTCCATGAAAGGAAATTCTATCCAGCTCAGCATTTTCCTGGCTCTATGTTGGGCCAGGGAGATGTGGATGGATGAGGAACACCCTAGCCCAGGCAATAGCAGCTCAGCTGCCTTGACCTGAGATATGAGTTTCCAGAGCTGGAGCCTGCTTCTCAATGCCATCCCCTGGAGCTCAGACACCCCCCTCTTCACGACCAAAACGCACAGTGTTTATAGGTGAGCTTCCCATGAAAGAGAAAAGACCCCAAGAGCCTATAGCTACCTACTGTCCTTGTGCATCCTATGGATTATAAAAAGGACCTATGGATACAGGATGCTTTTATTAAACCTCTATCTTTTAAGGAGAGGCAAGTCATTAAACACCAAGACCCAGTGAGGGGACAATTATATCAGATCAACCGGCACAGCTACACCTGCCGCCTGCTGATAAATGTGAAGGGCCCTAAAGCTTTTATTTATTTATTTGGTTTAGGTTTAAGTCAGGCCAGATGAAGTCAGGCATGGTGTTGCATGCCTGTAATCCCAGTACTTGGAGTGTAATCCTAATGCATGCCTGTAATCCTAGTACTCGGAGACAGGAGGATCGCAGGTTCGAGGCCAGCCTCAGCAACTTAGTGAGACCCTGTTTCCAAACAAAAAGTAACATAGGACTGTGGGTGCAGCTCAGTGGTAGGATGTCCCTGGGTTCAATTCCCAGTAACACACACACACACACACACACACACACACACACCACACACCACACACATCCATGCTACAAAGGTCAGATGTTGGAAGAATTTTGTAGAATTACATTGCATATTCATTTGATATCATATTTTAACTAGAAAACAGTTTTCTTTTAATCACCTTGATCTAATTTTCCCCCCAGCAAGAAATGCATGTTTCCCAGAAATATCATTTGAAACCTGGGAGGAAATGTTTGAGGAAGGATCTGTGCACGTATTTATAACGTCTCCTATCCTAAGAGCTTCAGGCTTCCTGCAAAGAATGTCATAAGTATGTAAGGACCTGTGGGCATTTTAAAACATCAAAGCAAAGCAGAAGAGAAGAGACACGGCAAGATGAACAGAAACGGAGTTAGGTAGGGAAGAGGGGGATGGAGAAAGAAGTCAAGATTCCCATGCTGAAAGGAATAAAACAGGGCCCCCACCCAGTATTTCCAAAGAGCAGATCTCACCAGCACGAGTCTTGATGTAGGAGGTCTGGATTAAAGAGTCAGTCACTGAGACCTGAGCAAAACCCCACAGCTAACATCAGTAAGGCATCTTTCTTCTCTTTTTCCTTCCTTCCTTCCTTCCTTCCTTCCTTCCTTCCTTCCTTCCTCCCTTCCCTTCCCTTCCCTTCCTTCCTCTCTCTTTCTTTCCTTTCTTCCTCTGAGCTATACTCCCAGCCCTACTCTATGTTTTTGGTGTTGTTGTTGTTGTTTCTGAAATGGGGTCTCATTAAGTTGCCGAGGGCCTCACTAAGTTGCTGAGGCTGTCCTCGAACCTGTGATCCTCCTGTCTCAGCCTCTTAAGTACTGGAATTACAAGTCATGCACCTTTTAAGACACAACCGGCCATCTCCTTCCCCTTCACTGATGTAAGAGGCACTAGATAAGAAAGTCTCTTTGTCAAGGTGAAAATGACACGTCTAACCCAACTGGCTTAACGAAAAAAGAAGTTTATTACATCAAAAGACAGGTGACTCAGTAGCTTCAGAGCTGGTTGTGCCAGATGCCCAATCCATTTTCTGGGACTCTGCTTCCTTCTTCTCCCCTCATGGCTGTCCCCAGATGGAAGGCATTATCCCACTGGTACACACATGGCTAGTGAATTCTAGGTGTCTTGCCAGACATGATGACACCCAGGGGATGAAGGGGACCCACGACTTAAGTGACCCATGTCCATTCTCCAATCAATAGATGCTGAAGGGGATGGGGTTATCCAGTTGTTGCAATTTTATGATATGGCCCCAAATTCTCCCACGCTCTCTCATCGAGGGTTGTGGTCTATACTCCTTCTCTAAGAATCTGGGAGAATTGTAGTAGATACAAGCTGTAGAGAATGGCAGAAAGGATGCTGGTGCATTCCAATGCTGATCTGAGGAAGGTCTCTTGGAATGTGTGTTCTCACCTGAGAGGAACCAGCAGGCCATGCAAGAAATATAACTTCCTCCTATAGAGCTCAGTATGGAGGTTCCTCAAAAGACTAGGAATGGATCCACCTGATGACCCAGCTCTACCACTCCTTGGTATCTTTCTAAAAGAATTAAGGTTAGAATACTACAATGATACATGCACACCCATGTTTATAGCAGCACAAGTCACAATAGACAAATTATGGAACCAACCTGGGCGTCTGTCGAATGCATAGTGAAAATGTGGTATAGACATACAATGGAATTTTACTCAGCCATAAAGAAGAACAAAATTATGTAGTTTTTCAGGGAAGTGGATGGAACTTCAGGATATTATGCTAAGTGAGATCAGCCAGTCTCAGAAAGTCAAGGGTGGCATGTTTTCCCTCCCATGTGGAAGCTACAGAGAAAATAGGAAACAAAAGGGACTTCAGGTAAAAGAGGAGAGAGACCAGCAGAATACTGGAAGGGGATAGGGGGAGGGTGATGGGGAAGGGGAAAAGGCTTGAGGAAAGAGACACATCAAATATTGCTATGTCTGTATATGAACGTATCAATACCAATCTCACTAACATGCATGGAGATGGGTGGGGAGCAGGGTAGAACACGGAAATAAACAAATCAAGTGTTGTGTGCATGTATGTTTGTATCACTCTGAACACCACTATGATGTATAATTACAATGCACCAATAAAAGTATATAATACACTCACACTCACACACATATATATACATACACACACACATATATATATACACACACATTATATAGTCATATGAAATATGACTACCCGAGGCTACCATATTGGAGAGATCTTGTGTAGGGCTGCCAGTGATCTGTATCTGAGCTTTTGCCAGTCGTCGGTAACTACACCCAGCCATTTGAATACGCCATCTTGGAGGACCTCCCAGAAAGGCTCACTTGTAACCGTAACCGCAGTCCTAACCAACAGCTCTGTATCCTCATGTAATACCCCAAGGGAGAATTGCCCAGCCAAGTTTTGTCTTGCAAAACCCTACCAAGAAAGGAAAGGAAAGGAAAGGAAAGGAAAGGAAAGGAAAGGAAAGGAAAAGAAAAGAAGGGAAAGGGAGGAAGGAAGGAAGGAAGGAAGGAGAGAAAGGTACAGGAAAAAAAGAAAAAGATAGAAACATGAAAGAAAGAAAGAAAAAAGGAAGAAGAAAGAAAGGAAGGAAGGAAGGAAGCAAGGAAGGAAGGAAGGAAGAAAGGAAGGAAGGAAGGAAGGAAGGGACACTTTAACTCTCTAAGTTTCAGTGCAATTTGCATGCATCAGTAGTAATTAGAATATCAATTTCATCAGCTTCTGGAGCTAGGGGTGGGATCAAAGTTCCCTGAGGCACATGGATAGGTAAGAGTTATAAATATGTGGACCTGAACTCAGAAATCTAAGATAGGGAAATGGATGCTGGGCAGGTAACCCACAGTATTTCCCAAGACTTTGAAAGATCCAACAACAACATTAGCCTCTCTTGAATGAATATGTGCAACACTTTAATGTAATTCCTGGGATATAAGGGGGGTTTGATAAATGACAGTTATTTCTATTATTATTCTATGTGTGCATGTACTTAAGTTTCTTATATACCCTGCCAAGCAGTTCCCAAGTAAAATTTGGTTATCTTGTCTACTTCCATGTTGATCTAGAAGGGAAACAATCCGTGGAGGCAAAGATGGATGAATCTTTCTTCTAATAAAAATGGCGCCGGTAGCGAGGACTTTCTCAGTAAGTCTTTTGTTTCTCCCTCTCCCGCTCCTGACCTGTGCCCTGCACACATTCTCCCCAGCTGAGCCGCAGCAGAATCTGGGATTTCTATCAAAATCAATTTCTGAGGAGTTGAATCTTGATGTACCCACCTCCCATCTCTCTTGGCTTTCTATTCATGGCCAAAGAGAAAACTTTTTTTCTCCTCCACCTCCTCCTCCTCCTCCTCCTCCTCCTCCCCTTTTTCTTCTTCTCCTCCCCTTCTCCTCCTCCTCCTCCCTTTCTTCTTCCCCTCCTCCTCCCATTCTCCTCCTCCTTCTCCTTCTCCTCCTACTCCT
>PVJS01000064.1:19940-83516 GCA_004027185.1 Glis glis
CTCCTCCTCCTCCTCCTCCTCCTCCTCCTCCTCCTCCTTCTTCTCCTCCTCCTCCCCTTCTCCTCCTTCTCCCCTTCTCCTCCCCCTTCTCCTCTTTCTTCTTCTCCTCCTCCTTCTTCTCCTCTTCCTCCTCCTCCTTCTCCTCCTCCCCTCTTCCTCCTCCCCTCCTCCTTCCTTCCTCCTCCTCCCCTTCTCCTCCTCCTCCTTCTCCTCTTTCATCTCCTCCTTCTTCTCCTCCTCTTTCTTCTCCTCTTTCTTCTCCTCTTCCTCCTCCTTCTCCTCCTTCTCCTCCTCCTCCTTCTTCTCTTCCTCCTCCTTCTTCTCCTCTTTCTCCTCCTTCTCCTCCTTCTCCTCCTCCTTCTTCTCTTCCTCCTCCTTCTCCTCCTCTTTCTTCTCCTCTTCCTCCTCCTTCTCTTCCTCCTCCTTCTTCTCCTCCTTCTCCTCCTCTTCCTCCTCCTTTTCCTCCTCCTTCTCCTCCTCCTCCTTCTTCTCTTCCTCCTCCTTCTCCTCCTCTTTCTTTTCCTCTTCCTTCTTGTTCTCCTCTTCCTCCACCACCTCCTCCTCCTCCTCCTCTTCCTCCTTCTTTTTCTTCTTAAACTGTCCCAGCCCTTGAGGTGTCCCCCCACCCCAACACAACTGCAACCAGCCATCTCTCCACTGTTTTCCATGTTTTTTTTTTTCTAACTCCCTTGATCCTGTTCTGTTCTGGGCACCAAAGAGTGGATGGCTGCAGATATTTACCAAAGATGGCTATGTCCAGCCTTCCCAGCCTGGCTTTGCCTCTCCTGTCCTCAAGAGTCAATGACTCCTATCCTCAGGCCTGGGCTGCCACAGTGGCTTACTTTGCACCTGGCAGATTCTGCAATGGAAATGCCAAGGAACTACCAAGAACTGCCAAGATGCCCAGGTACCTTGCTGGCGAGACCACACAGATGGAGAAAGACTGTAGGGCATCAAAGGTCAGAGAGAAGCCCCAGCAGTCAGTCTCCAGTGAGAGACCAGGCATTGAACCAGGGCATTCTCAAGTGCTTGCATCTCACTGTAGCTGACAGGAAGCCCAGGCTGGACTCTGCAAACGGACAACAGTACCTGGGCTCTGCCTGGCCAACTTGGGAATTTGGAGCAGGCCAAGGGTGGTCCAGTGAGGCCAGAGGTTTAGGGTGGCATGCAGGGCAGGGGCAGCGACAGACAAAGGGAAAAAAGAACCTCAGCAGAGACCCTCAGTCACACTGCAGTGACTAAGGACCCACAGACCTGGTCTTTGCAGGAGGCATGTGTTAGCTCCCCACATGGCCACATGCATCTTCATCCAGGCTTTCCCAGCCATGCCCGCCACATCCACCGCTACTCAGTGCTTTTCTTTATAACAGTTTGCTTTCTTTTCTTTTTCTTTCTTTTTTTTATGATACTGGGGATCGAACCCAGAGACATTCTACCTCGGAGCTACACCCCCAGCCCTATTTTATTTTTTTTCTTTATTTTTTTCTTTTTTTTGTGGTATCAGGGATTGAACCCAGGGGCGTTCTACCTCTGCGCTACACCCCCGGCCCTATTTTTTATCCTTTATTTTGATACCGGGTCTCACGAAGTTGTGGAGGGCCTCACTAGGTAGAGAGAAAGAGAGAGAGAGAGAGAGAGAGAGAGAGAGAGACAGGGAGAGACAGAGAGAGAGAGAGAGAGAGAGCGAGAGCGAGCTGAGGCTGGCCGCAAACCTGGATCCTCCGGTCTCCGCCTCCCAAAGTACTGGGATTACAAGCGTGCGCCACCATGCCCGGCCCCTATTTTATTTTTTATTTTGAAACAGGGTCTCACTAAATTGCTGAGGGTCTCACTAAGTTGCTGAGGCTGGCTTGAACCTGTGATCCTCCTCTCTCAGCCTCCCAAGCACTGGGATTACAGGCGTGCACCAACATGGTGACCTTATTTTATTGTCTGATTATTGCACACCTCCTCATGAGGTGGACACTCCATGAGGTACCTTTTTTTCTTTGCTTGTTTTTGGTCTGTTCTTCTTACTCTTAAATCCCTAATATGTAGAGACTGCACTTAGTAGGCACTTAATATATTTTTATGAATAAACTAATGGCTTGTTCAAAGCCTCTAAGTCACCCCGCCGATCAGGAGCAAACCCGTTTGATTACACAGACTCTCCTGGGGTTTTCTTTTCCATAAATCAATGCTGTTTGTACAGGCTCAACATGAAATGGTTGCTCCCTTTCATATTTTAGTCAGTGTCGCAATACATTTTTGATGGGCGCATTTATTTTCTGCCAAGCAACAATGGGTCTCATGAAAAATGGGGAGCCCTGAACGGCTAGAGTGTGTGGAGTGGAATAATGCGTTGATTAATCAACTTCTGGAAGTGTGCGGCCCTCCTTCCTGCACAGGGTAGCAGGCAGAGACTCACACCAATAAAAGAGAAGGAAGAAGCTCTGTCTTCTAGTGTTAGAAATAAATTTCCATGGTATCATAAGAAAAGACACATGTTGAGCCAGGCGTGGAGGCGCACGCTTGTCATTCCAGTACTTGGGAGGTTGAGACCGGAGGATCCGGGTTCGCAGCCAGCCTCAGGTACTTAGTGAGGCCCTCTGCAACTTAGTGAGACCCTGTTTCAAAATCAAGAATAAAAAATAAGGCTGGGGGTATAGCTCAGAGGTAGAATGTCCCTGGGTTCAATCCCCAGTATCGCCAAAAAAAAAAAAAAAAGAAAGAAAAAAAATAAAAAAGAAAAGACACATGTTTGAAAGTGGTTTGACAGGGCAGATTTTACTTTTGGCAAAAAGGCAGTGTGCCTCCGGTCAAGTTAGGTAGGCAAGAACAAGGTGGTGGAAAATTGTTGTATATTTTATTTCCAGCACTGGGCTTCTGTGCTGTGCTCCTATTGGTGGGAGCGTGGCCTCACCATCTTTACGCCATTGGCTGAAGGGGATGCTGGGGGAGGGCTTGGCACTCACAACGTCTAGGAAATCCATGCACACACAAGGCTACACAATGGTGGTTTCTTCAAAATGGCGCCTAAGTCAAGCTCACCCTTTGATAGAAAAGATCTAATTATAGTCTCACACTAGGAGTCAGGAGGTCCAAGGAGTCTGAGAAATTGGAGGTACATACTCGTCTTTGATGCCTATCTATTTTCTTCCTCTTATACATAGGACAATCAGGGAAAAAAAACACAATATTTTCCCTTTTCTCATTGGTCATTTTATCTTATCTCTCATACTCCAAGATAGAAAATGGTGGGCTAAAAGTGCAATATATCTGTATTTTTCTATGGGAGGGAGTAAGGCCTTCGTAGCCACATAGCTGTAATTTTAGCAAAAGTCAACGGCAAAGAGCCCAAGTCTTTGCCACTAAACCATCAATGGGGCTTTCACGCTGCCCAGGGACCCTCAAATGAAAAACTTTGAGTCCGTTTTTTTTTTTTGTTGTTTTCAATAAAAATCTTGTCTAACAGTATCATGAATATTCATGCCTTCGGCGTACTTCCAAATAAAAACAAGAGAAGCCACAAGGAATGAGAAAGAGAGGGAAAGTTGTTCACTTGGCTGCACAAAGGTTTGAAGGACAGAATTTTATGTTTTATGGCATGTGCATCTGTTTAAAAAAAATAGAAAAAGAAAACCTCCTAATGGCCAGAGTACAAAAAGTACCCACGTCTTTCTCAGCAGATCTTAAATTTCAATTACTTGCTCATTTCTTTGCAATGTTTTCATAGCTGAGGACCAATATTAACTTATTTATGCACTATTTTCTGTAGATCTAACTTACTTCTAATTTTTTACTTTTTTATTTTTTATTATTTTTTTTTTGTGTGTGTGTGGCACTGGGGATTGAACCCAGAGGCATTCTACCTCCAAGCTACACCCCCAGTCCTATTTCATTTTTATTTTGAAACAGGGTCTCACTAAGTTGTGGAGGGCCTCACTAAGTAGCTGAGGCTCGCTTTGAACCTGCAATCCTCCTGTCTCAGCCTCCCAAGTACCGGGATTACATGCGTACGCCACCACGCCCAGCTTATTATTTTTATTTTGTTTATATCGGGGATTGAATTTAGGGGCATTCTACCTCTGAGCTACACCCCCAGCCCTTTTTATTTATTTATTTTTATTTTTGGAAAAGGGTCTTACTAGATTGCTGAGTCTGGCTACACTGCTGAGGCTGGCCTCGAACCTGCGATCCTCCTGTCGCAGCCTTCCAAGTACTGGGATTATAGGCATGTGCCACCACATATGGGTCTACCATTTGTTTTTCACACTGAACACCCAGAGGTCAGAGTTCAAGGTCAGGCTTCAGATATCCTGTACTGTCCAGTAGGATAGCCAGTGGCTACCATCATTAAATTAATTAAAATTGAACAGAATTAAAAAAAAAACTCAGAACTAGGCATGGTGGTACGTTCCTGTAATCCCAGTGCTTGGGAGACTGAGACAGGAGGATTGCAAGTTTGAGGCCAGCCTCAGCAATCTAGAGAGACCCTGCTTCAAAGTAAAATATTAAAAGGGGGATGAGGGTGTAGCTTGGAGATAGAATGCCCCTGGTTCAATCCCCAGTAGCACACTCAAAACAAACCACCACCAACAAAACAACAAGCAAAACAAACGTAGTGCCTCATGGCCCTAGCCACGTATCAAGTGCTCAGGGACCACCTGTGCATGATGGTTTCTCTGCTGGGTGGCACAAGAGCAGGCTATGCCCACCATTCTACCCAGGTCTGCCCCAGAAAACAGTACGGCCCTTCTATGCCACCGAGCTCTTTGCAGGAGTCTACTTATGAGATTCAGGGCCCCCCAGCCCTCCATTGGCAGGAGAGATCCTCAAATCCTCATAGGCATGCATTGTGGATATTTCTCTGGAAAGTTCTGGCACCTTCTGGGCACTCACTTTGATCCCATTTCCCAGTCTGTTGCCTTGTTTCTGTTTCTGTGCCTCAAATACACACACCTCCTCCCTGGCCAAGAATCCCCAGGGAGAATCTACCAGCTACTTCACCAGGAAGCAGCAGCTTTATTTATTTATTTATTTATTTATTTATTTACTTACTTACTTACTTACTTACTTACTTACTTACTTATTGGTGGTACTGGGAATTGAAACCAGGGGCATTCTACCTCTGAGCCACACTCATGGCCCTATTTTATTTTATTTTTACTTGGAAACGGTCTCGCTAAGTTCCTAAAAGCCTCACTAAGTAGCTGAGGCTGGCTTCAAACTTGCGATCCTCCTGTCTCAGCCTCCCAAGTACTGTGATGACAGGCGTGCGCCAGTCCACCGTGCCCGACTTTTGTTCACTTTAATTGCTGCAGAGAGGCCACTTGTTACAGAAGCATTGCTATTTTTGAGGCATTGGATTATTTACAGCATTATTGTGTTACAGTCTGATGGGCAACACTATGGTGCATACATAGCCAGGCCCCGGCACGACGGCTTCTTCACACGTTACACACTGGACAACGACGATCACTTCTTCCATAATGGGATCCTGATAACATCGAACAAGAATGGGGTTTCATCTTGGCTTCTGTCCAAATGGAGAAGTTATCCTGATGAACCGCAAACAGACCCGAAGCACAGACTAATAAGAAGTTATCTGGTCTCCTCCTGTCTAGCTGCGGAGCAGGTTAACACAATTAACTTGATGAAGCCCAAGGCTTACGCGCCAAAACACTGAAGTAAGGGCTATAAACAAGAACGCCCCCAGGGATCAGGGTGGCCACTGGTGATAGCTGGCAGGCTGTTGGGAGGTGCTGCAGGGAGTGGGGTCCCTACAGAATAGATGCTAAGCCCCCCTCTCAAGGCAGCTATGTGTTGACCCCCAAATCCAGGAGCAGAAAAATGGGCTCAAATTTTGTGTGTGTGTGGTACTGGGGATTGAACCCAGGGACATTCTACCTCTGAGAGATACCCCCAACCTTGTTTTATTTTGAAACAGGGTCTCACTAAGTTGCTGAGGGTCTTGACAAGTTGATGAGGCTGGTTGTGAACCTGAGATCCTCCTGTATCAGCCTCCCAAATACTGGGATTCTAGGCGTGCACCACCACAGCCAGCTAGAAAGCTAGATTGCAGCCTGCATACTACGCCATGTGTTTCTGAATCTGTGAACCAGGGGGAACAGAGTATAACTGTATTTTGGGTCATATTTGTGGTATGTCAAAAGCAGCCATATTCTTCCTTCCCTGTGTCCAAGTCCTTTAGTAGTGTGACCCTGAGGCTCCTCCCGTTATTAAAGGACTTCCTTTGTTATTTATTTATGTATTTATTCATTTATTTATTTGTACTGGGGATTGAAATTAGGAACATTCTACCTCTGAGCTATACGCCTAGCTGTTTTCTTTATTTTTTTAATTCTGAAACAGGATCTCACTAACTTGCTGAGAGTCGAAGTTGCTGAGGCTGGTCTCAAACCTGCGATCCTCCTGTCTCAGCCTCCCAAGTACTGAGATTACAGGTGTGTGCCAGCTCCCTGGCTTCCTTCCACTATTAAGGGGATCTGTCTCCCTACTCTTCAGACACAGGTGGCCTTGGGATCTCCATGACTAGAGAAGATGGCACAGGTAAGCTAACACTAATTTCAATGCAAGTTCTTGTTTCTGCTCCTCTTTTTTTCTTATTGGTGCATTGTAATTACACATCATAATGAGGTAGAGTAATAGGAATATACATGCACACGACTCATGGAAACTTTGGTTTGCTGAGGCCCTAGCTGACAGCCCAGCCACCTCCAGAAGGGATGCCTAGCTGACCAGCCATTGACTTTAGACACGTGCGCCAGCCTGGCCAAGACCAGAAGAACCGCCCGGCTGAGCAGAGCACCAATTACAGAGCCATACAATCCCAAGAGAAAGTCATAGTTGTTTCACGTCACTAATTTTCAGGGTAGTTTGTTGTGCTAACTCCCAGCTCGGGAGTTAGTTACATCACTAGGGTTGGAATCCCCGCTACAAGATATATCAGCTGTGAGAGTGTGGAACGGTGACTTAACCTTCAATGCCTCCGTTTCCTCCTCGGTAACATAAGGACAGTAATTATAGTAACATCCTCTGCATGGGCATTTGTGGGGACATACTGAGTCTGTGGGATCCACGTGAAATATTGAGAAGGGAGCCTGACACTGAGTGAGTCTGGTTAAATTGTTATCACCTGGGAGCTTTGTCTTCAGGCCTGTCTTTTACAAAGATCTCCAGTCAGTTTCTACCAGTGACAACCAAAACAAATGCTTGATTCTCCCTATTCCAATGTACAGTAGGCTGCTTGTCTTGGAAACTGTGAGGACATGGGAGTTTGGGATTATATTATGTAGGGATTATATTAGGATGCTTTCAAAATGCAATTGAAGCCCTGCATGGTGGTGGTGCACGCCTGTAATCCCAGGACTTGGGAGGCTGAGATGGGAGGATCACAAGTTCAAGGACAGCCTCAGCAACATCACGAGACTCTCAGCAACCTAGTAGGATCCTGTTTCAAAACAAAACAAAAAAAGGGCTGGGGGTTTGGGGGTGCAGCTTAAAATGAGAATGCCCCTGAGTTCAATCCCCAGTATCACACACACACACACTCACATAAAAATGCAATTGAAATAATACTGCTCACTGAGGGGTATGTTGAATGGACTCTTGATTGCCCCTGAAGGCCATGTGTTGAACTTCCAGGAATTCAATGACTAGCTGGTAACTTGAGATTGACCACAGAGGGAGCATTTACACCAGAGAAATTGGCAAACACCACTAACAAGGGTTGCCTTCCTCCCTCCCCATGCCCAGGGGACTGGTGATTAAATATTTACATATCTCAGCAGGCATCCTTTATATACTGATCAAAGCACCAAGTGCAGTTTCTTCTTTAAGAGATATTTGTTTCCGGACTCCAGCATCAACTTCCCTTTTATTGGCACCAAATTCCCTTCAGGGAATGTTATAGTTAGGTATAAAATGTCCCCTAAAGAGCTCATTTATTAATGTTCGGAGCTTATGTAATTGAGTCATGAGGGTTGTAATTCCAGAAGTGGATAAATCCATTGTAATGGACTTCCTTGGGTGGTTTCTGGTAGGTTGGTAGGGTGTGGCTGGAGGAAGGTGGTCCCTGGGGGTAAGGCCTTGGGGATTATATAAAGGGTTCCTCCTACCCCTGCAAGTGCTCGCTCTCTCTCTCTCTCTCTCTCTCTCTCTCTCCAGCTTCCAGCCTCCATGATGTTAAGGGCACAATCCATGCGCTCTCTCTCTGCTTCCCACCACAATGCCCTGAGATTTGCAATCCTAGCCTCACATGGACTTAGCCCAAAACCATAAGAAAATAAATCTTCTTTCCTCTAAGTCATGTGGCCAGATATTTAGATTATGGATACAACAATGCTAATGGATACAGGGAATTAGCTCTTGCCTACTGTACAAAGTCTTGGTAAGAGTGATTTTAAGGGACCAGAGTTAAAAGAGCCCCAGGACAGCCATGGGGTCATAGGACCAAGCTCAGACAATCTGGCACTTCTTACTGGGGAGTGTAAGTGTTGAGCAAGTGGACACAGAAGCAGGAGTGACTGGGGAGGTCATCTCTCACTTCACTGCTGGCTCCTGAGCTCTACCTTTCCAGAACTTTCCCAAGGATACCTGCTCCCTCATCCACGCCTTGCCCAACACCCATTCCTCAATTCTTCTTTTTGCAGAGGTCACCTGCCTGTGATCAACAGCCACCCCAGATCTTAAGTAAGATCTGCAGACATCTCCCCTAATTCCATGCCTGGCTCCTCCTCGCACTCCTGCATCTCCCAGCATCTGTATCCATTTACGTATGCAGCCATGGAACCACTTGATAGGAAACAGTAGGGTAATCCATCCCTGGAGACATAGTATGGAAGTACTATCAGGCCTTTTAGTTTTAAAAGGGCCATTTCTTATATGACATCACTTCTTAAGTAAGGACTAAACACAACTTGGAGTGCCTGAATAACCTCCGCCAGTTCCCCAGAACGGGCGCCATGCCTAATAGATTGAGAGATCAAAGCAACCAGGGACAAAGGCAGCCTTGGAGTTCAGAAGTCTACAGAGCTAATCTGCTTAAAGTGCCGGCCCGTGCTGTTTGCTTTTATGGTTACTCTGGAGTGCCGTCAATAGACGTTCGCTAAATAGTTGATTCAATGACCAAGTTGGAGAAATTTAGATGACGCTGGAAAGACTGCAGAATGGCCTTCTCATGACCTAGAAAGCATGGTATTTCTAAGTGTGCCTTCCCTAGAGTCAGGTGTTGGCCTTTCTTATGGGCGATGGGATGCTTAGCTTTCCCTGGCTCAGGAACTCTTGCATCCCCGGTGGTACCCATCTGCAGTGCGCTTACCCTAAAGGCTGGTAAATCTCTCTGCATCCACCATGGCCCGGGGTTCACCCCTTCTGAATTCAGAGACCTAGGCTCAGCAAGTCAGGTCTACCTGAATCCATTGGTCTAGCAGCTGCTGACAATGTTACCTGGCCGCGGGGAGAATCACACCTTCTACCTGCTGGAAACAGGATTTCCCTCACATGGCAGAGAAGGCAAACGCTTATGCTCAAAGATAGGTATCTGCCCACCGACCGGTCTGACACGGAAAAGCATCTTGCTTTTCATAGTGTCAGGAGAAAAAGGACCCACAGAAATGGTAGCCTTATTAAGTTGTCAGTGACGGTGGGAAAGACAGCAGAGATTAATCATTTAAGACTCATTATGACTCAATTATTGTGGCTCTCTGGTGTTTTGTGGTCTCTCCTTTCATGTTCTCTAAACAGGGGCTTGGCTGCGTGTTTGGAGGCGGAACATTCTGGAAGCCAGTTGTAAAATCCCCTGGGGGAGGGACTTTGTAATCATCATTGGCTCCATTTACAGGGCATTCATTTTTATTCCACACAGACTTTTCAGGCAGCACCAGACATAGAGAAAGGCACTCCAAGGAGGTTTTGTAAACACAGATCCTAGGCGAGCCCCCATTAACCAGCCCAGAAAACATAGCTGAGCTACATGACACCCACCCACTAGGTCAGGGGTTCATCCAGAGCCAGAGAAGGAGTAGGTCTCCCCCAAAGGAAATGCCTGTTTCCAGAGGTCCCTAACCTATTCACTGGACCCAGGGCACCCCAGCTCCCAGGACAGAGGTTCCAATAAGACAACTGCTGCTCACGGCAGGCTGGGAGGTCTCTGCTTCCTGTGTGCCCAAGTGGCAGAGAGAACAGAGAAGAGCTCAGCGCACACAAGCCGGGGTGGTGGAAGAAGAGGGGAAAAAGAGGCCACTTGAATCTTATAAATTGCACTCTCCTCTTTTAATCTGTGTGTCCAATTCAGTTTGAATGTGTGCACTGCTGAACCGTTTAAATTAGCTGCCAAAATGATAGCAATCTGGAGGCAAGAGAAAAGTTGTAGGCATTTTGTTATGTAATGTTTTCTTTAACTTTTCTTATGCAAAAAAAAAAAAAAGGCAGCAATTTCCATAGCAACAGGCCCCTGGCCTGCTTTACTGGAGGGGGTTCACAAATTGAGGGCTACGCAAGGAGGCCAGGTGACTGAAGCTCCAAATTTTGCACGGGGCTTCTCTGGATGCAGGTAACTTTTTGTTTGTTTGGTACTGGGGATTAAACCCAGGAACATTCTGCCTCCAAGTTCCCCCCCCCAGACCCCCTTTTTTTTATTATTGGTGCATTGTAATCATACATCTTGATGAAGTTCAGGAGTGTGCACACAGCACTCCATGAGCCCTCCCCCAGTTCCCACCCCGCTCCCTCTCCCTCCTCACCTTCCTGTGCTCAGCACAGTGATTGGCGTTGATAAGTTTGTGTATGTGCATCATGTCCACTGAGGTGTCTTCAAGTCTTCCTCCCCCTTCCCATCTCTCTCAGATCCCCTCCCTCACTCTGCTAAGGTTTCTGCTCCTTTGTCTGGAGTCCCTCCTGTATTCCAATTTCTCCCTAGCTTCTGCATCTGAGGGAGAACATCCAACCTTTCATTTTTTGTGACTGACTAATCTCACTTAGCATAATATTCTCCAGTTCCATCCATTTCCCTGAAAATGACATAATTTTGTTCTTTATGGCTGAGTAGAATTCCACTGTGTATATATCCCATAATTTTGTAATCCATTCATCTGTTGGTGGACATCTCAGCTGGTTCCATAGTTTAGCAATTATGAATTTCCTAGCTATAAACATAGATATACATGCATTACTATGGTAGCCAGTTTTTTTATTTTGAAATGGGGTCTCACTAGGTTGCTGAGAGTCTCCCTAAATTATTGAGGCTGGCCTCAAACCTGCGATGCTCCTGTGTCAGCCTCCCAAGTACTGGGATTACAGGCATGTGCCACCACACCTGGTTGATGCAGGTAACTTTTAGTTGTTTTTTGAGCAATGCTCCAAGTTCCTTCTGTTAACCCCAGGGGAAGGAGATCCCAATACCATATGCCCTTTAAGCTTCTGTTTGGTTTTCAGACATCGTCCCTCAGTTTCCCCAACTATGTCTCACTGAAGAATATTCTGTCCTGAATTCTTTGGTCTTGACTTAAGACCACTTCCTAATGGTCTTCCTCACGCAGCCAGTGACTCAGGTGCATGAGAGGAGGTAGGAAGGGGGAAGCTAATCAGATACTGCCTGTGCCAAGAGGTGGACCACCAAGGGCTGCTGCGTCCTCAATCTAAACCAACCAGGATGTTATCCATTGCCACAATCTCTAGCCCAAGAGAAGTGGAGATTGCTTCTTTCTGGATGAGTCAGCCACCTGAATGTGGTCCCACCTGAACACAGAGCTGGGGCTCTACCTGCATCAGCTCCATGAATCCCTTCCCCAGCCCTCCCCATGTGACTGTCACATACAGCTAAGAATGTGCTATTTCATGACAAGTCTGCTCTCTCCCTGCATGCAAAGACCAGGGGCATCTTTGTGGGGAGTGCATGCTCCCCCTGGCCCAGTATCCCAGTATCCATCCATCCCAAACCACACAGCTCCACAATGGAGGTAGTTGGGGAGGTCTGGCGGGGAATACCACCACAGAGCCTTCCTTAGGATAGGGAAGTAAAGCAAAGCAAATGTTCCACTGTCTCCAGCCCTACAGTTGCCTGCTGTAGTCTATCCTGTTGGAAAGTCCCTCGTTAGAGGAGGAAAAGCTCATTGGCTGTTTCGTATTGGCCAGGCTCAAGTTCCATTTTCCTATAGCAGGTGCATTTACAAGAAATGGTTAAGTTTTGCTTATATTTGCAAATCAAGCAAGATGAAGGTTACTTATGAGATCTAACTGGCTCTGTCTGCCCAGAGCCAATAGGATCTGTCCACCACCTTCATTTTAATCTAGTTGAACAAGGGTTTCACTCTCTGGTTTAATATTTCTGTGGACATCCATAGAATGCACTTGCTTTTAGCTAGAATCTTTAGAAGAACCACGGTGTACTAAGAAGCAGCAGACTATGCTGAAAATATCATTTATTGTATCAAAATATTGCCCCCTGACATAAGGTGGGCTGATGGACAGTTAAATGTCCATGCCTTAGGAGTTCTAGACATTTGGCGGGATGGGAGAAATTAGTCTTTTGAATTCTTTGGAGACTCAGTAGCCCAGGTGGCTACTGAAGAGGAGGCCAGGTTCCTCCCACAGCACCCTACAATGGCTCCTTCCCATTTTGCATTTTAACGTAGCTGCCACATTTGATTTTCTTTGTCCCCCAGTATGCATTCATGATAGTCTAATTGGGTTTGTCGGCTGGACTGGATTTTCAGCTCTTCCATTTCAGAAACACCGACACTGGTCCATTAATTGTGAGAGCCAGTCACGTGGCTCCGCACCTGTTCCAGGAAGTGTTCATTAATGGCTCACGAAACGAACTGTAATTGAAGTGTGATCCCCTTTCCTGCCAAGGCCCTACCAAGGATGGGCTCCGTCTTTGAATGTTCCTCTCTGATTTATCAAAGCGCTTCCCTTATTGTTCTGTTTTAAAAGAAGGAACATTCTGCCACACTTTATTATAAAGTTTAGACAAACCAGATGAGGTCCTTGCTCTATGGTAAACATGAAAATTGGCCTTGATTTCAATGGCGCACAGCCATGTTATCTACAGCCAACATCTGGAAAGAGGATTTCAAAGAAACAGAGCCCCTTGCATCGCCCGGCAGAGCTGTTCTGTCCCTAATAGACCCCGCTTATCACACGCACAGGGCACATTAGTGATTCACTGAGACTCATGTTGCCTCTTAAGTTGGAGAAGGAATTGGTTATTATTCATGGGGGGTGGTCATCTACCTGGTGACCACCCATTCGTTGATCTCAGAGTTTTTCTATTGTGGCATTATTAATTGGCATTTGGGGCTGGAATATTCTTTATTGGGGTGGGGAAGGAGGCTGTCTTATGCACTGTAGGAGATCAGCATCATTCCTGACTACTATCCACTAGATGCCAGTGGAAACCATCTCCCCAATTTAGACAACTGAATATGTCTCTAGACATGATCATCTATGCGGGGGAAGTGGGGATTGAACTGCTGCCTGGTTGGGAACCTGGTTGATAGCAAAGAAAGCAATGGCTTCCCTCCAACCAGAGAAGGTGGAGGGTGCTGTAGGGATGAGAGTTGGTTAGTGAGGAGAGTCCCAGTTGCCCCCACAGCTTTCAGTCAGGAGCTGGTGTAGGGCACATTGTACATCCCTGAGAAAAACACATGTGATAATTCAAATAATAATCATGTGAGATTAATAAAGATAGTCCTTATAAAGTGTTTCATATGTGCCAAACATCTGGTAAAATTCAGTCTGACTTAAGTTTTACAATATCTCTATAAGTAGGTGCTGTTAGAATCTGCATACGGAAATCGAGCACAGAGAGACCCAGGAACCAGTCATGATCACACAGCTGGGAGATGGTTTTGTTTTCTGTTTTGTTGTTTGGTTTTTGTTTTTGGTGCTAGAGGTCGAACCCAGGGGCATCCTACCTCCGAGCTACACCCCCAGTCCTATTTATTTTTTATTTTGAAACAAAGTCTCACTAAGTTGCTAAGGGTCTCTCTACATTGCTGAGGCTTTCCTTAGACCTGTGATCCTCTTGTCTCAGCCTCCCAAGTCCTGGGATTACAGGTGTGTGCCACCATGCCCGGCTGGGTGCTGATTTTGAACTTGACCATCTCGTTCTGTGATGTGCCCCTCCTCCACTGTGCTGTCACAGGGGCGGACATCTACTGCTATTTTCTGTCCAGTCCACAAATCCTCTTTCTGTTAGTGCCTGTGCAATTTCCTCTTTGCTAAATGGCCCCGTAGACACTTGCCGCTAACGCGTTTTGGTGAGATTAATTCACCACTTCCAGCTCTCTGAGTAGCCGGGTGAATAAACATGCTCACATCTGCTGGTCACAATAAGTGGATTAGAGAAGGCTATGTGGCCCCAACCAAGCCAGGGCAACTCAATTACAGGACATTTACCGGACTTATTATGAAAGAGACATCTGCTTTAATCGCAGAGCATGGCATGAGTTGGGAACCCCTGGGCATTACCATACGGAGAGCCAGAGAGAATGAGAAGATGTACTAGAGAGATTGGGCGACAGAAAGAGGGAAATCAGAGCCTAGGGACACCATTCAAACCCAGACACACTTGTACCTGAATCCCCTGACCTCTTCTGTTGGAGGGGGTGGTAAATATCATTTTTAGTTTAGGAGTTCTTTGTTTTGTAGTGTTGGGGATGGGACCTCTGGCCTCATGCATGCGAGGCAAGCACTCTACCACGGAGTGATCCTCCCCATCTACTCTTTTAGTTTAACTTGGTTTGAGCTGCAACCCTAAATTAGCTCGACCAACACATCCCCAACTCTCAGAGCCTCTGTCCTTGCATCTGTGGAATGGTCTAGAGAGGACTGCATATTATAAATATCCTTTCAATATTCATAATGGATATTGTGCATATTCATTAAATAGCCATAGTATGAATGAATGACTTGACAAATAGTACAAATGTGATCATCTAGAAGGAGCCAGGATTCTGATTCTCAGGACCCACAGGTCCTGTCCTGGCTACAGTGTACCAGAGCCATGACAAAGCCTGGGTATCCAATTGTAGCCAATTCTGTTTTTAGAGATCGGTATAGAAAACTCAAATGAGAAGCCTCCCTTGGGAATGTGTGTTCCTGATGATTGCAATTCAAAGCAACAAGACCGGAGGTGTAGGGGCTTCTGGAGAGGTGAGATGACGTCTCTATTGTCTTCTGCACTCTGTCCTCCCACGCCTTTCCATCCGAGTGGCAGCCACTCCAGGTGTGAGCATCCGGGCCCTTCCAGCTAGAGGTTCTCCAGGCAACATGAGAGAGTGTTGACGATTCATCTTGGATGGTCAACTCAACTGGATTATGCAACACCTGAGATTCTGTGATTCTGGGTGTGTGGATAGAGATGATTGGTTTATGTAAGGGCAGATGGAAGGGGAAGTCCTGCCCTGAACGTGGGCAGCGCTGTTCTGATAGGCGCAGGATCTGGATAAAAAGAAGAAAGCTACGTGAAGGATACGTGGTTCTTTCTGAGGAAAGCGCCTCTGCCCTCCTATGAGATATTGCCTTCAGCTCTTCCAACTGGACCTCCACCATCATTTCTCCGGAGAGTTTCCTGGCCTTTCTATCTTGGACTGGGATTGCATTAGCAGTCGCTCCTAATCCGAATCTTGGACCACTGAACCCTGGTGGTCCCTCCTGTTCTCCACGTGCAGGCGGCCACTTGGGACCACGCTGCTTTGGACTGTGAGCTGATCTGATAAACCCCTCTTACCATAGACATATCCTGTGGGTTCTGTTACTGCAGTGAACCCTGACTAGTACATAGGGGAAGAAAGTCTTAGCTCACATAATCTCTGGTGGCAGCATCAGGCCTTGAGAACATGGGTTCCACCTGGAGGGAAGAGGGGAAGGAGGCAAGGAGAATCCAGCCCTGGGGGAAGAGAGATGGCCAAGTCTGGGGGAATGGTCCCTGCGGCTGAGATTTAAGGCCAGTCTCCCTCTTGTTCCCTCTGATACCACATCCTCCTGTTCCCCTGGAGGTTCAGGACCCTCCTTTCCTTTCTTTTCTTTTCCTTTCCTTTCCTATCCTATCCTATTCTATTCTATCCTTTCCTTTCCTTTCTTTTCCTATCCTTTCCTATCCTTCTTTCTTTCTTTCCTAGGGATTGAACCCAGGGGCATTCTACCTCTGAGCTACACCCCCAGCCATATTTTATTTATTTTATTTTGAAACAGGGTCTCAATAAGTTGCCAAGGGCCTTGCTAAGTTGCGGAGGCTGGCTATGAACCTGCGATCCACCTGTCTCAGCCTCCCAAGTACTGGGATTACAGGTGTGGGCCCCCACACCCAGCCAGGTCCCACCTTTCTAAAAGCAAGTCCATCACATCTCTGAAAGCAGACTACAGCCCAATGAGCCCTGGGAAAACCCAAAAAACTGATAAGTACGAGAAACACGGTCAACGTCACTGGGAGCATATTTAGCAGGGGTTGAAATAGCAACGAGGTTCAAGGAAAGAGCCCAAACAAGAGGGTTACATGTAATGAGACTGATCTCAAATCAGGTATTTTTCTTTTCTCTTAGCCAAGATTTCAGTTCAGCTAATAACCCTCAGGGATTTCAGACATAAATAGTTCAGATATCCAATATTTGGGAGCCCTGGAGTAATGATATCCCACCACATAAAGTAGTAGCGTATTGATACTGAAAAATATCCAGATTTCCACAAGTCTGGCATACTGAACACTTTTATTTTTGTGGTACTGGGGATTGGACCCAGGGGCATTCTACCTCTGAGCTAAACCCCCAGCCCTTTTTTATTTTTTTAATTTGGAAACAGGGTCTCATTAAGTTGCTGAGGGGCTCGCTAAATTGCTAAGACTGTCCTCGAACCTGCAATCCTCCTGTCTCAGCCTCCCAAGTCCTGGGATGACAGGCGTGTGCTGAGCACACTTTTGTCTGCAATTATTACTTGGCTCCTTACAGTGCCTCTTTCCTCCCAAAAGGTCCAGAGAGAAAGAGATGGTATGCCCCGGGTCCACTCCTGCGTGTGTTAAATTGTGTACGGAGGACCAAACTGCGGTTCGGCGGTGAAGTTGGAGAATTAAGATGACTTTTCATTGGGTTGAAAAATGTGGAACAAAGGAGGAGGACTCAGGTCAGAAGGGCTCTGTTTCCCTTCTCCTTTCACAGAACTGGAGTCAATTTATGTCCAAATGTTTCCCACAACTGTAAAATCGCTCACAAATGCTTCAGCGAGGCTGGGCTGCCAGGCAACCCAGATGTGTTGTGGGGAGCTGTGAAAGGGAGGGGACTGGGGCTGGAGCAGGAAACATGATTTCTTCACTTCTTCCCAAGCAGAAAGCAAATTGTTCCTTTTTCTCTGTTCCAGAAGAATACATTTAAGATGACAAGCTGCAGGGAAATGAAAACAAGCGCTTTCTTTGGAGGCGTTCGGCGGGAGGGGGACGTGAATTTGAGACCGAGTGTGGGAAAATGAGTTTCTAGAATTTTCTGAATTTGCTCCAAATTCACAGCCTGGTGCAAAACTGGGTTGCGTTTTAAAGCTCTCTGCCTCCGAAGGATGAGTCTGGGAGCAGGCGTGTCCTTTTTCGACCCTGCTGATGGATGCCCGGTTGGACATAAAGAGGGGATGATGACCCAGGGCAAGCCAGCTATCTGGAATATGCCTTTGAGGGGTTTCAAGTCCTCAGACACAAAAAAAAGGCCTGAAATGAGTGGATTCCCTGAAAATAAATGATAACAGCATGTGCACAGTCTGCGCTCAGTTCAGTAACCAGAGGAGTGGGTTGACTGGACTGAGGCAGGAAGGGCACATTCTCCATATGGTCAAGGAGCTTGGCCTTTCCGCCATGGGGAACGTTGCCAGCTCTACTGTCAAGGGGCACACAGCCTGGAGAGGCTCTTGAATTGTGGAAGTCTCCGGAGACGTCGGGAGCACATCTTCTTTGCAGAGGGCTGAGCAGTTCCCTCCTCCCCGAAGCCATGCGGGACCTCAGAATGTGACCTATACACAAATATTATACCTTTGCAATTAGCTAAGGATCTCAAAGCGGTATCCTTCTAGATTAGAGTGGGCTGTAATCTAATGACTGCCATCCTTGTACAAGGAAAGACGGGGATATTTGAGATGCATAGATACAGAGGAGAGGCTCAGAGGCGTCATAGGAAGACAAAGGTAGACAGAGAAAGGGTTGCATCCACCATTGAGGATAGCAATGAGGATGGCTCAGAAGGCAGGCGAGGCAAGAAGGATTCATCTCTGGAGACTTTGGAAAGAGTGTAGCCCTGCTTCCACCTTGATTTCAGATTTTGGCTTCCAGAATTGTGAGGGAAGAAACTTCTGTGACTTCAAGTCAGCAAGTTTGGGGTCATTTGTCACAGCAGCTGCAGGGAACTAATATGTACTTCCTCTTTGAACCATGACTGCTACCAGGATACAATATGGCAGCCTGCAGACAGGCAGGTCTATCTGGTGTCAGCTGTGAAATGATTCTGATACCCACACTGGCAAATAAAAAGATTTCTCTTCAAAGCCCACATTTAGCCTTGTGTGGTGGTGCATGCCTGTAATCCCAGTACTTGAGAGGCTGAGACAGGAGGATCTCGGATTTGAGGCCGGCCTCAGGAATGTAGCAAGGGCCTCTATAACTTAGTGAGACTCTGTTTCAAAATTAAAAAAAAATGAAATGGAGCTGGGCATCGTGGTGCACACCTGTCATCCCAGTACTTGGGAGGCTGAGACAGGACAATCGCAGGTTTGAGGACAGCCTTAGCAAGTAGTGAGACTTTCATCTACCTAGCAAGACCCTGTTTCAAAATAAAATAGGTCTGGTGGTGTAGCTCAGAGGTAGAATGCCCCTGGGTTCAATCCCCAACACCACAGAAATAAATAAATAAATAAATAAATAGGGCTGAGGGTGTAGCTCAGAGGTATGATACCCCTGGGTTCAATCCCCCCCCACATTCTCCATCTCCCTGTGTCCTAGCAACCGAGTCTGAATTTTGCCCCTATGAAATTGCTTGTTCTAGAGATATCTCATATGAACGGAATCATATAATGCTCAGTTTGGTGGAGAGAGGAATAAAGAGAGAGAGAGGGAAGGAGGAAAGAAAGGAAAAGATGAGAGAGAGAGAGAGAGAGAGAGAGAGAGAGAGTTAGCACAGAGGGAAATTCCATTTGACAAACCCTCAGAATGGATCATTTCTGCAACTCAAATCAAGCCAAGATCCTACAATGTCTACATGTGTACAACTTAACCCCTTTCCAATAGTGAAAGTTCCATCCTCCAGATGAGACTGGGTACCCCCAGACAGGTCTTCCAACAACCTGTTTGTTCCTTGGTTGCTGAATTCTAACTGGCCTGAGACACAAACTTTCATCTGCACATGCATTGGGGGCCTTGGGTGCTTGGAGTTTCTAATGAGCAATCACTTCATAGCACTTAGGATCTCTGCTTGGAGCTCGAGGTAAGAAGCAAGGAGACTTGACACAGGTACAACAGGAGATGAGGCAAACTTCCTCTCACGAGGACTTTGATCTGGGAGTGGGAGGGAGGAAATATGGCCTGGGGACTTAAAACATAAGCAACACCATTCTTGTGAGTAATCCCACATCCCATTATGACCCCCCATATGGCAACAAGCTCCTGCCATTACAGAAAGGAATTGCCCTTCTAACAAAACCATAGTGAAGCTGGAGTCGATACAGCCCTGATCCCAAACCCGGTAGCTGTTGTTGTATGCAAAGCGCAGTCTCCTTTCACTGCTGAAATGGAATTCAATGCTTATTGAAAATTTGATGGATGTTTAAAGACACCCTGCTAGTAATATTCAATATTTTTGTGCACCAGACACTTTGGTGAACACCTTGCAAATAAGTATTAGCCCACGGAATCCTCACAACGCTGTGGAAGTCAGTGCTATAACTCCATCATGTTTTCAAGATGAGAAAAGGTTAGGTAGTGTCTCTAAAGTCACAGGGATATAAGTAGAAGAGGCAGGATCAGAACTGAGGTCTGCGCCGGGTGCAGGGCTAGTGTTCTCTTCCATCATGACTGGCTTAGTGATGACAAATATGGACAACAGCTCCTCCCTCCCAGGTCAGAGAACGCTGTGGGCAGCCTGAAGGCTCTGGACCTCGGATCCAAGGTTGTAGGTGGCTGCGCACATAACTGCTCCTGGGACGCCATAATCTGCTCTCTCTCTCTCTCTCTCTCTCTCTCTCTCTCTTTCTCTTCTTTCTTTCTCTCTCTCTCCTTCCTTCCTTCCTTCCTTCCTTCCTTCCTTCCTTCTTTCCTTCCATACTTTTTGGTGCACTGTAGTCTCACATCATAATTTAGTTCAGAGTGATAGGGACACACATGCACACAGCACTTGGTGAGCTTCCTCCTGGCTCCCTCCGCAATCCCTCCCCTTCCCCATACATGATATTGAGACTGACATTGGTAATTTCACAAATGCACATAAATAACATTACTGGAAGTGTTTCTTTCATTAATTCTCACTCTCCCCACCACCACCCTCCCCTAGACCCCCTGCCTGGCTCCACTGGGGTTTGTCCTCCTTTATCTAAAGTCCCTCTGGTATCCCGATGACTCCCTAGCTTCCTTATATGGGAGAAAACACAGGGCCCTTCATTTCCTGTGACCGGCTAATCTCACTTAACATCATGTTCTCCAGCTCCTTCCATGTTCCTGTCATAACGTGCGAACCCGTGTTCCTAGCAGCACAATCCACAATAGCTCAATCCATGATAGCTCAATCATGGAGCCAACCTAGGTGCTCATCAACAGATGAATGGATTATGGAACTATGGGATAGACACACAATGGGATGCCACTCAGCCATAAAGAAGAACAGAATAATGTCGTTTGCAGTCTGTACTTTCTGAAGATGGGAGTTAGCCAAGCGTACATGTGCTGGTGACTCTCAGATGGTACACCCCAGCTGCCCCAGCAGCTCCCAGCATTCCTGCGTCCAGACCCAAAGCCAGGGATAGATGAACTTGACTTAGCACTGGATGACCCGAAACCATGCGACAGGGTGAAAGGACTCACTAAACGCTAAAGTCGTTCCTCCCAGGGTCATACCTCTCCCCATGCAAGGCAGGAGGTAGCAAACCTGGACCCTTGTGTCTCCATCTTGACTCTCCTGGCCCCACAGTTACAAAGCAATGACTTGGTATTTTTTCTTTTTTTGGTACTAAGGGTAGAACCCAGGGGCATTTTATCTCTGGGTGATACTCCCAGCCCTATCTTATTTTTTATTTTGAAACACAGTCTCACTAAGTTGCAGAAGGCCTGGCTAAGTTGCTGAGGCTGGCCTCGAACCTACAAGCCTCCTGTCTCAGCCTCCCAAGCACTGGGTTCATAGGAGTGTGCCACCACGCCTGTCATGATGACGTTTTAATAAGTCACCAACCGACTCACTGCCAACTAGGACTCCTCCACGCTGGGGTGAGTCCCTTGCTGACCACAGGAGGCTCCCAATGCAAATGTGATGGGAACCTTCTGTGTAGTGCAACTTTGAATCCTGCAAACCTCCCATCATGCCCCAAAACATTGCAAAGGAGGATCTGCAAACAAATGCACTTAATAATAGCAAGAAAAGACTGGGCCTATAGCTGTGGGGGCGAGCCCTTGATTAGCATGCATGAGGCCCAGAATGCTATCCCTAGCACCAAATAAATACATAAACAAACACAAGAGAAAAAAAAATTGAAGGAAAGGTCATAAAGATGATGTCCAGACAGAAACTTCAGAAAAGAAGCATTTGCATCTGAAGGACTAGGAAATACCTTAAGAAACTTACTAAAATCTTTAAACATTTTCTGTTAAAAAAAATAAAAAGAAAAACGTCAACAGTAACCATCCATGTATTCATACTACCGAAGATAAACAAAAATGAAACATGCACGCCACACCAAGCATCATTCTATTTTGCAAATATTTTCCCAAACAACTCATCCGACAGGTGATTTTTCATTTGAAAACAGAATCAAAACACTGCTGTAGTATAACCCAAGTCTTTCTTAACTGTAATAGGGGAAAAAAATCTTTATTTTGTTAATCTTTCTTCTTAAATCTCAAACAAGTATATTTTTTCATTATTTTGAAATTCCTACCCACCTTTGAAGAGGATTTGTTTCCGGTGGCTTTTTCCAATAGTAATTACCCTAGAAGACAAGTGCTCCTTTACAAATTTTATTTCTTCTTTCTATCTTTCTTTTTTATTTTTTGGTGGTGGTACTGGGGATTGAACCCAGGGGCGTTCTACCTCCGAGCTACACTCCCAGCCCTATTTTTTATCCTTTATTTTGAAACAGGGTCTCGCTAAGTTGTGGAGGGCCCCACTATGTTGCTAAAGCTGGCCTCAAACCTGCGATCCTCCTGCGTCAGTCTCCCAAGTACTAGGATTATAGGCATGCACCACCATGGCTGGCTTCTTAACAAATTTTAGTATCCATATGGAGTGACAGAGAGGCCCTATCTCCCGAAGCTTGGTTCGGAGCCATCTGCTGAGCCAGCAGCGGTGATGGCTGGCTGGCTGGCTGTCCTGTGCTAGTTTTAATTGAGGTGTTTGCTTGTCTCTTTGCTTATTTATGAGATGGAACACCGCTCCAGCCTACTTTTCTGTTGGATGTGCTCCTCGAAGCCTGCTAAGCCATTCACATGAACTGAGGCTTTCCCAGCTACAAGCTGCCAACATTTAACCCCACCAAATTAAAAAAAATGGGGGTGTCCTCGGCGGCTATTTGCACCCACACCAGAGACCCTGTGCCTTTTCCTGGAAAACTTTGAACATCTGGTTTCACTACACACACCATGGCAGAATTGCACACGAAGCCAAACTAAAGAAAAGACTCCAATCATTCCTCTTCAATCTGATGCAAACCCAAGGTCCAAAGAAGCCGAGTACTTCAGCCTTGCTCCTGGTGGTTATAATTTCTGTGCTTCCTCCCTCCACCCCAAGACACATAGCACAAGAAGAAATGCTGAGCATCCCCGGGCAGGTGCCTAATTTGGCTTCCACTGCAGGAAGCAAAAACCACTCTCGAACATCCGTCCCCTAAGCATGGTGCCCTCCCTGATCTCGGCATGCCAAGGATGGCCACGGCTGGCTTGGCACCTACCTCAGGATGAAGAGATCCACCGTGGAGTTGCTGGAGACGGTGACGTACACAGTGACCACATCTCCTTGCTTGACCGGCCGGGAGGGTAGCCAGATGATCACGTTATTATCCAGTCGCAGCTCGCTGAGCTGGACGTTGTCCTGGGCGCGGTACAGGCCCACCGTGCCGATCTTCTGCAGGTGGGATGTGGCTGCCTCTGGGCCGCCCTTCCCTGGGCGGATGGCATTACCTTTCCTTATGTCACCTGCCACACAGTCCCCGCGCGCGTCCCCAGGCTGCACGGTGTAGTAGAGTTCCACCTGGCTGCCCTCGGGCTGCTCTGCGGACTTCCTCCTCCCGGCCACCACCGCTGGGGGACTGAACCAGCTGGCCAGGAGCTCCAGCTCAGCCAGGCACAGCCCCAGGTCCCCGCTCAACCGGCAGCTGCCCCTCACCTCCCGTGTATCTCGGAAAGCAAAGACCCTCAAGCAAGGCAGCTTGTCTGCCGCCCCGCGCTGGTCCCAGTCTCTGCCCACCATGTAGAAGAGGACCTGCACTTTGGGCCGGCTCAGGTAGATCTTCTCCCGTAGGATATAGGCCTTCAGCTTCCAGTCGAAGGTAAACTTATTGGTTGAGCCTACAAAGTTTGAGGTCGACATTAAGTCCAGAGGCACGACTTTTTCCGCAGAGTAAGGCCCATAGCTGGCGTTCAGTATCGGGGGCTGCTTGGTTCTGTAGGTGTAGAAGGACTCGACCCGGCTCTGCAAGCTGGCATTGTGCAGCAAGTCCTGGGTAGTTTCCTTAAGGAAGAAGGAACTCTCTGCTCGGAGGACCTGGAAGTTCACGGGCAGATATGGCGGCAGGGAGGAGAACCTCTGGAGGTTTTCTGTGACCCCGCGACCCTCAATCACTAAAAAGAGGAGAAAGACAGAGAAGAAAGACAGTGATTAAAGGCTTCTCTCGGAAGTTGTCAGGTCTGCAAATCACTTAGAAATGAGGGATGGAAACTCTGAAGTCCACCCGGCAGGAATTATTTTATTCCTTCTGGATTCATCCAGATACATAACTCTAGATATCCACACAAAAATATGCTTCTATTGGGTTGAAACACGTAGAAGCGAGAGTCTTGTATGATGGCGGTTTCACACAGTTAAGCCTAACAGAGAGCTGCGGGTTACCTCTGAGACATGATTCCTATGAGTTTAGGTTGTATTTAATGACACTGGTACTCGAACGGGAAAGCAGAACAATGGAATGGAATAAAGTTCTGGAAAGAAATAAGTTCTAGAAGTAAGTTCTAGAAAGAAATAAGTTCGAGAAGTAAGTTCCAGAAAGAAATGAGTTCTAGAAGTAAGTTCCAGAAAGAAATGAGTTCTAGATGTAAGTTTTAGACATATATGATGGTTTTGTAGGAGATAAAGGTATCCTCTTGAATCCCGATACAAATATAGACTTTTTTAAAAAAACTTTGTTTTATATTTTATTTTTATTATGTATTACATAACACACTACAAGGGACATAATTTACCACATCATCTTCTAGCAGAGGTAAAAGGAGTTATTTTTTTCAACCATCAGGAAAATGCTTCCTGAGTCAATTTCTCCAAGCCCTTTGACACTTAATAACGGTTCATTCAGAGACTTGCCTATGTCTTTTCACCAAACTCCACCGATAGGGAAAATAGGCAACCCTTCTTTTCTTGCCCCGGTTAGTAAACCTGTGAGTGTATGCAGTGGCCACTCCTGGGATAAGCAAACACACAGCTATGTGGTCGGTTCTAGGAAGAATCTCAGATCACATCTTAGCACTGTTACCTAGACCCAAACTGTATCCCTAATCTCTCAAAGGCTCAAATATAGACTTTTTAGCAAATGGTGCCTAGACAACTGGGTAGACATTTGGCAAACAAGATTCTCAAATCCATGGCTCATAGTACACACAAGAATGAACTTCAAAGGCACAAGTGATTTCAATGCAAGAAAATTAAATCTTTTAAGTAGCCAAGAAAACATGGACAAATTCCTCTATAACCTGAATGCAGGGGCAATTTTCTAATTACAACTCCAAATCCAAATGCATTTGACAAAATGATAAATTTGCCTGCATAATTTTTTAAAACATTCACATTACCCAAAAATGCCATCAAAGAGGTCAAAAGAAAGCTGACAAATTGGGAGAAAATATTGGCAAATGTTTCATGAGTAACAGGATATTCACATGCCCTTTAGTTGTCTTCCAATAGGAGCGCCCCACATTGTTCATTGAATTACTAGGGAACCATAGTGGGGTTCATGGAGAAACCTGGCTTGCAATACTTTCATCAAGTGACCATATTTAGCATCATCAATAGCAGGACAAAGAGACATTTCATTCCCCCTCACATGCACAAAAAAGAATATATGAATTCTCCCACGTTTCTGCAAACACACACACACACACACACACACACACACACACACACAGCATAATTTGCATTTAATGGTGAGGAAAGGTCTGAGGGATGTTATCTGAAATAATGCACCTATCTTCTCCAGAGAAAAGAAAGTGGAAAGTGTTCCTGGTTACCGGAAAGATGTCTACAGAGACATAAAGCCAAAGGTGATACGTAAAGGAAATGTCTTTTCCTATAAAGAACTTTTTAGGACAAGTGGCAAAATTTGCAGTCAATCTTCACAATAGCTAATAACATTGCAACATTGTATTGATGTTAATTTTCTCCTTTTGATAACTGTACTATAATTATATACAAGGTTCTTTGTATTCTTAAAAATATATTCCAAAATATTTCAGTGGTAAAGTGACATTATCTCTTCAATCCATTCTTAAACAGTGAGAGAAAGAGAGAGAGAGAGAGGAAGAAGGAGGAGGAGAAGGAGGAAGAAGAGGAGGAAGAGGAGGAGGAGGAGGAGGAGGAGGAGGAGGAAGAAGAAGAAGAAGAAGAAGAAGAAGAAGAAGAAGAAGAAGAAGAAGAGGAAGGAGGAGGAGGAGGCAGGGAAAGGAAGAGAACTCATGTGAAAGCAAATATGGTAAAATTTTAATATTTGAGGAGTTTAAAAAAAAGGTGTAAGGAAATTCTTTTCACTATTCTTGGATTTTTCTTTAAATCTCAGATGGTGTCAACATAAAAACAATGCTTAGTGAAAGAAATGAAATACAGCAAGACATTCTGGTCTTTTTTTATCCCTCATCTCTCACGTAGAGATTGGACCTGTTTACTTATTCATGTTGGGAAAAATGGTAATGAGGGAAATAATTTTCCCCATATTATTCAGAAATAACAAGTCCATGCACCACCATGGAATTATTCCTTAGTTCTTTTTTTATACATTTATTGGTGCATTGTAATCATACATCATACTGAGGTGTAGTGTGATAGGAATATACATTCACACAACACTTGGTGTGTTTTTTAGATTCATTGGTAATATTGACCCTTGGTAAAAAGTGACCTCTAGTCATTAACCACCAAAGACACAATATTGTCATCATCCTCTTCCTTCAGAACTGTGAAGACAGCCAGGCGCGGTGACACACATTTGTAATCCCAGTACTTGGGAGGTTGAGAAAGGAGGATCACAGGTTCGAGGACAGCCTCAGCAAGTAGTGAGACTCTCATCAGTCTAGCGAGACCCTGTTTCCAGATAAAAATAAAACAGGGCTGGGGGTATAGCTTGGAGGAAGAAGGCCCCTGGGTTCAATCACCAGTGCCCCCCCTATAAAAGAAGGACTGGGAAGACAGTGCTCAGAATTAACTCTTGCAGATAAAATGACTAAGACCAAATATGCCTGCCACCCTCTCTCCATTGTTCAGGGGCCTTCTTCCAAGGTGACGGGATGCTGCTGGTCCACCTTGGGCTTTGGCTCATGGGGTGGCCATGTTTTCTGCCCTCTGCATCTCTACAGATCAGATACTGCAGATATTCATGGGGCTTGACTCAGCCTGCATCTTAGGTTTTGTTTAGTCCATAGTATTTTAAAAGGTCATTATGAATTGAAACCCCATATTTATTTATTTACTTATTTATTTATTTATTTTGTGGTACTGGTGGTTGAACCAAGAGGCATTCTCTTGGCATTCTACCTCTGAGCCCTCCCCTCTCCTTTTTTTTTTATTTTTGAAACAGGGTCTTTCTAGGTTGCCGAGGCTGGTCTCAAACCTGCGAGCCTCTGGTCTCAGCCTCCCAAGTACTGGGATTACAAGTGTGCACCACCACACCCAACTGAAATTGCATTTTTAGAAGCTGTAGATTCTTTGGATTTTCAGCTTCTCTTTAAACGTGGCAGGGACTGGTGACATTTAGACTCTGTCCACACCTGGTAACAATGGGAGAAGGTGGCCGGCATCCCCCACGTTAGCCATTGACGCTTAGCCCAGGCAACTGAGTAGAGTGTCTACCCCACCCTCAGACGCATTTGAGTTGGAGACCCTGGGTCTAAAATCATCAGCCCATTAAGTCGAAGTCTACTGGGGACTGGGAGGTTCAACACAGAGACTCAGGCGGAAAAGAGCAAGAGTCGCACATCACCCCTTCCTCCCCGGTTTCTCTCTCCATCCCAGCCCTAGACAGCAATGAGCCACCAGGTGCGTGCTGTGACACTGTGGTCCTGTAAGATCCCCATGCACTTTAATTCACATTGCTGAGGGACCACTGAGGACCTGTGACACATCCAGGACCCAAGAACTTCAAGTGCTCCAAACTTTGCAAACCATAGCAAGCCCACCTCCTTGTCCTGGTCTTTCAGAATCCCAGGAAACCCAAAGAAGGCAGGTCTCAGAATTGAGAGTAAAGATAGAAGTTACTTTGCTGTGTCCTTCCTCTGCTGTGTCCCCTCTGTCTGACCTTCCCTCCAACCTCAGCATGTGCAAGCCATCAGCATCTGTGTAGCGTTACTCCACTCTCCGCTCTCCTCTGAACATATCCCTAATCCTTCCCCGGCAGGGACACTGGCAACCAGATCAAAGATGCCTTTGGAGCTGTGGCCAAATGAACTTGAGTTGTCAAGGTGGTTTTCCAAAGAAATACCGCTCTGGTGGGTTCTCCGCCCAGGAGCCCCCAGTTCTGAGGTCACTAGTAACACTGGCACATTCGTCCCCTCTCTCCTTTGGGATGGCCCAATGCTTCTGTTTTAACCCACTCATTTCAGCATCAGCTTAAAACACACTCAAAAGGCTCTGCCAAGGTACAGCATGCCAGGAGGGGCTCCGGATCTCCATCTTTAAAGAATCCATTGACGATTTAAGTAACTTGCAATATTTTGTCAAAACCAACAGGCTAATTACCACATCTAATGCTTTTATCTTGAAGTATTTATCCCTGTCCAAGAAAGCTCTTAAAACTTGAAGTGTGGGGATTTAGAGACTCGTTTTCTGGGAAGGAATGGGCCAAGGCCATGCAGAAAGAGCTGCCCAGGACTCCAAAGCCCATCTGCGTCAGGGCGCATCGGCAAAGGGAAGCATTTGTCAACAAGTATTCTCATCATTCTTCCCCCTTCCTGCACATACGAGGTCCCTTTTACTACTAAACTAAAATAAATCTAAGAGATGGACCTTTCGTGTTTGAGCAGATGCTGTTGCGTCTCTACAGGATGAAGGATGGGGCTTGCCATCTTTTCTCCTCTCTTAGGATTCCTTCATTATGTGAGCAGTTCATTCTTTATCCTTAGCATGGGACAGAAAGTACCTGGCTCATACCTTCCTGTTGAACCTAGTTCACGTGTGTGTGTGTGTGTGTGTGTGTGTGTGGTACAGGGGATCGAACCCAGAGGTATTCTACCTCCAAGCTATACCTCCAGCCCTATTTTTATTTTTATTATTATCATTATTATTATTGTTATTATTATTATTTTGAAACAGGGTTTCACTAGGTTGCTGAGAATCTCACTAGGTTGCTGAGGCTGGTCTCGAACCTGTGATTCTACTGTCTGAGCCTTCCAAGTACTGGGATTACAGGAGTGTGCCACCACGCCCGGCAAACTTAGTTCTTAATCCCTCCAGTTCATGAGATTTAAAAGTTGAACCAAGAACACTGCCAAAGAAGGATGGGGTCTTAGACAGTGGCTGAGGGTATGGAGTTTGGCCACAGCAAGGTCTGAGCTTGATCTATTTTACCAGCCCTGTGATCTTGGGCATCTTTGAGCATCAGTTTCCACAGACAGACAGACAGACAGATGGACGGGCAGATCTAGATAGACAGGATCATAATAGTACCTATGGTTGCACATTCTCCTCCTGTGTCTACACCCTTGGGGTGTGATTCCACGTTTCTCCCTTCATCACCCCATCTCTTGGATCAGGGCTGGCTTGGGATTTATAGCAGAAGCGACAGCGTGCCAAAGCTGAGCCCAGGTTTCAGGAGGCCCTGAGCATTTCTACTCTCTCTTTGGGGCTGCTGACCTCTTCCCCCAAAATATGGGAGGATGAGAGAGCAAAAGAAATTCCCCACTGAAGCCAGCCCACATCAGCCAGCCCACAGCCAACCCCTAAATAGGCAAAGGAGCCCAGCCTAACCCAACCCAGCCCAGCCAAGAGCTGTGACCTCCCCAGACCCCCAGACCCACAGGTCTCCAACTTTTGGGGTGTCTCATCATGAGCCAACCCCTGATGGAGCAGCCAGCAAATTATCAAGAGTCGACCAGGTTCCAAGGGTAATTTCAAATGCGTTAGGATTTAAAAATCGTACATGCAGAATTTCAGTCAGTTCTTCACAACTATCCTACCAGGTATGTACAGTGAGTATTGTTCCTCTGCAGTGAGGAAGTAGAGGAAGGGGGAAGGGAATTCATCTTTTCCACCATCTTCTGGTCATAAGTGATGTAGGGAGAATCCATGCCCAACTGTATGGCGCCAGAGGCTCCAGTCCCCTGCAAAACAGGGCCCGCCTCTCTCTACAGTCCGCTTCCCAGGGGCGTGAAGGTTTGGTGAGATGACACTTATAAAGTGCGTAGCAATCACCTGGCTCATAATAAGGGTTCAAGTAGGGTTACGTGTTAACACCTATCTGTTCCTTACTTAAAAAAATTATTAGCAAGTTTAAATGTGTCTTGTGTCTTACATCTCCAGGGCCCTGCACATGCTGCTGTTTCCACCTAATTAATTCCCATTTGGTTCGCAGCTCCAACCTTTCCTCTCCTCGGAAGCCTTTCTCTTCTCTTCTCTAGCCCCAGGTCCCTCAGACTCCCTCATAGGATCACGTGACTTTGGTTCCTTTTCACACAACTCTGTCTTACATTTATTTGCGAGAGTATTTGGGGGGAGGGCTAATTGATCGATGTGTGCATGTATACTTCTACCACCCTGAAACCCATCAAGATGTATGATTACAATGCACCAATAAATAAATAAAAAATAATTAAAAATTCTACATGATACTAAAAAATCATGTAGATATAGATGACACTGATATAAATATTTGTTATATGGGCATTTATTATATGGTAGATTTGTTTATTGTGCATAATTTATCATCTGGAAAAGGTATTTTGTTAGTAAAAAGATATATTTTATGTCTAATACCTCCATATTTCTTAGAGGTTAAGTTGGTCACCAATAAATAACTATACATTAACTGCAAATATTTTAAAAATAGAAGAATTTCTCAAGAATCTAACAATCCAAACTGGTAGTAATTGGTTCTGTAATAACAAAATCCTTAAATGAAAAAACAATGTGGTTAAATTATATTTAAAAAAAGAGTATTTGGTTAAGAGCTATCTCCCCTAATAGACTGGCAGCTCCCTGCAGGCAGGGATGTGCTTTTATGGTGCCCTCCTACCTGCTGTATGCATGGTAGTCATCCACTGGATGCATCAGGAGTGCGTGAGGTTTGGCCAGTGGTCCAAACATCAAGCAAGATGGTAGAAGAAACCCTGTCACAGCGTTGGGAGGTGTGCAAAGACTACAGACGCCACCAGCCTGCAGGAAGGATCCTTCATGTGAACAAGGACTGGAGTCAGTACCACTGCACCCACAGCTCAGGGATGGCAGCTACCTGCAACTTCCAAGGTCTTGAATGTTCTGAGCAACACTTGTCTTTACCGAGAACCTTCTCAGACTCCAGACGCCTACTTTTTTTTTTTATAATTGGTGCACTGTAATCATACATCTTGGTGAAGTTCAGAGTGATAGAGACATACATACACACAGCACTTGGTGAGCCTCCCCCTGGCTCCACCCCACTCCCTCCTCTTTCCCGTGCACAATACTGAGATTGGCATTGATAATTTTGTTTACATACACCGTGTCAATTGAAGTGTTTCCTTCATTAGATCTTCCTCCTCCCACCTGCCTCTGTCCCCTAGATCCCCTCCATCACTCCACTGGGGTTTCTCCTCCTTTGTCTGAGGCCCCTTTGTAGCCCTATTTCTCCCTAGCTTCTACTTATGAGGAAAAACATAGGACCCTTCATTTTTTTGTGACTGAGTGAGTTCACTTAGCATAATATGCTTTCATTCTATCCATTTTCCTGCAGATGACATAATTTTGTTCTTCTTTATGGCTGGGTAGAATTCCATTGTGTGTCTGTCCTGTAATTTTGAGATCCATTCGTCTGTTGATGGACGCCTAGGTTGGTTCCATAATTTGGCTATTGTGAATTGTGCTGCTATGAACATACATAGGCATTTATAACTATAGTATTCTGGCTTTCCCCCTGTTGGGAAGATACCGAGGAGTGGTAGAGCTGGGTCATATGGTGATTCCATTCCCAGTCTTCTGAGGAACCGCCACACTGACCTCCAAAGTGGCTACACTAATTTGTAATCCTAATAATATATCAAAAATTGTAGTTACCTACTTTTAAGGTTTATTGTCACCTAGAACTAAAGTAAGCTAACCAGTGATTGCGGCAGATAGGAGTAACCATTTCTATCCATCAATGAAATCATGCACTGGGAATGGTCCCGGGGCTGCTGATAACCAATGATGAACCTATTATCAAGCATAGATATGACTGTGATTGCCTGGCACCGCCCTCTGCACACCACACTTCCAACCAAGGCGGGTGTTTCCCGAGCTTCTGATATCCCACCACATTCATGAAATTAGGCAGTTATTTATGCACTATTAGCTAACCAAAAAGTTTATTGAGAGATGATAACTTTATAGATTAGGATGAAATGTAATAAGGTATTAAGACCAATGGACTAATCCTTTTCTTTAAGTAATCCTACTAAAAGTAAAAATATAAGATTATACACCCAATTTGCTGCCTGCCTAGGTTTGCTTTTCTCTCTCTCTCTCTCTCTCTCTCTCTCTGTGTGTGTGTGTGTGTGTGTGTGTGTGTGTGTGTGTGTGTGTGTGTATGTGTTGCTGGGGATTAAACCCAGGGGCATTCTACCTCTGAGATACACCCCCAACCCTTTTTATTGTTTTTGTTTTTGTAAAAGGGTCTTGCTAGGTTGCTGAGAGTCTGTGATCCTCCAGTCTCAGCCTCCCAAGTACTGGGATTACAGGTATGCACCACTATGCCTAGCCAGTTTGCCATTTCTTTGTTAAGTGGGGAGATTTGGGGGGGGGTGGCAAAGCTCTAGCAACACCAAAATAAGACTTTCTCTTGATAGAATAATTCAAAGAGAATCAGAAAAGAGAATGGTTTTCTCATTGGTGAGACTGATTTCAAATCACATCCAGGTCCCTTGGACAACCGACCAAGGAGCGACTAATGCGAATGTCTCTCCCCACCCCTGGGGTTGTGCATCGTGCCATTTGTACCCCCACATGTTGCAAAGGCTGCATATGTCACTGAAATGCATCTCAAGTCTTGGGAAGCCCAGATCTAGCTGATTAAGGAGCCAAAGGTGACGTCCAGCCTTTGTTGTATGTTTTAGTGCAGCCTTATCTCCTGATTGCCAGGAAAGTGTTCCACAGCTTCACAGCCTGACAAATACCCTTCCTCTGTCTTTGGTTCCTGTGCTCACACCAGTGTCTCCCAGGAAGATAGGACAATTGAATGATTTAAGGATCTGAATCAATGTCCCTGGACAAGCCCAGTGTCTGAAGGCCAGGGCAGAGCGGCACGTGGCAGGGGACAGTGGACAGCAACACCTCTCCATCTGGCCTCCGGCTGACAGCGCGGTCGCTTGCCGCTGTCTCCCTTCCTGTTTGCCCATTTTCTCTGTCTGCATTGCTGTCTGCGTCGGGATATTGTGTCCCCCATAGGCTGTTCATCAGAGAACTCCAGTGCCAAGCGGCTGCCGGAAATTGAGTTTTTGAGATTCTGAGATAGTGGATATAGGAGATGGCTGTGTCACTCAGTGCCCAGACAGAATAACAAGGGGGTAAACAACCCCGTCAGCCAAGGTGACATATTGTCTTCCCCACAAGAGCCACCTCTGGACACGGGGATGTTCAGGACCTGGGGTGTGAACAGAGAGAAGTCTGATTAGACACCTGAATGGGGCCTGAAGGTGTCAGCATATGCCCCAAGGTCCTTGGTAAAATAGTCACGCTCAGCACAATGACATGAAGGGTCAACAACGGACCATGTGTAAGCTGGGAGTGGTGGCACACACCTGCAATCCCAGTATTTGGGAGGCTGAGACAGGAGGATCGCAGGTTCGAGGATAGCCTCGGCAAGTTGTGAGACTCTCATCAACCTAACAAGACCCTGTTTCAAAATAAAAATAAAATAGGGCTGGGGGTGTAGCTCAGAGGTAGAATGCCCCTGGGTTTCATCCCCAGTACAAAAAAAAAAAAAGAAAAAGAAAAAGAAATACAATGGACCAAGTATAGGATGGTGGTCCCAAAGTTTACATGGAACTGAGAGACTTCTATTGCCTGGTGACACCTTATCCACCAGAAGATCCTGGAATAATGCCTTACTCAGTTTGTAGAGATACTGGATTGAGCAAAGCTACTGAGCTGCCGGCCGTATAAAAACACAGCGATCTGATTATGCAGAGCACATAATACTTGATAATGATAACAAATGACTCTGCTGCTGGCTGAAGTATTTACTATACTACACTTTCAGTCGCTCGCGTGGACTCCTTCTGCTTGTAAAAAGAAGCCGGCTCAAAAACGGAATGCAGAATTATGGCAGCAAGCAGCCTCATCCATCTACTGTTCGTTGAGTTTCTTGACCGCATCAAGAGACCACGTCCAGCGACCGCCGTGCGCCATGTTGGCTTGCGGAAGTATATTCCGTGCTGTTCACACAGTGACGGAATCAACTAAGGACAACATTCTTAGGACGTGTCCATGCCCTAGGCTGACAGATGTCTCTTAGGTCTTGCTTCCTTTTCAGCTGGATAAGATACAGATAAAAATCTCGAATTCTAGAAGCATGAATAAAAGAGTAGGATTGTTTTAGGATGTGCAGAGGACTGATTCCTTCCTTCCTTCCTTCCTTCCTTCCTTCCTTCCTTCCCTCCCTCCCTCCCTCCCTCTTTCTTTCTTTCTTTCGTTCTTTCTTTCTTTCTTTCTTTCTTTCTTCTTTCTTTCTTTCTCTTTCTTGCTTTCTCTCTCTTCTCTCTCTCTCTCTCTCTCTCTCTCTCTCTCTCTCTCCCTCTCTCCCTTTCTTTCTTTCCTCTTTCTTTCTTCATACTAGGGATAGAACCCAGGGGCATTTTACCTCCAAGCTATACCCCCAAGCCATATTTATTTATTTTTATTTTGATACAGGGTCTCACTAGGCTGCTGACAATCTTGCTAAGTTGCTGAGGCTGTCCTCAAACCTGTGATCTTCCTGTCTCAGCCTCCCAAGTACTGGGATTACAGTTGTGCACCATTATGCCTAGCTGTGCAGAGAACTTTCAGTAAAGTTATCTAAGTCACTGATTCTCAATGAAGGGTCATTTTTGTCCTCGGGGGGATACTTGGCTATGTCTAGAGACAGTATTGATGGTCACAACAGGGAGGAGGGTATTACTGGCATCAAATGGGTAGAGACTAAGGATGCTGGTGACTGTCCAACAAACCATGGAGCAGCCTCAGAACCAAAAGGACCCAGCCCAAGTGGTCCACAGTGCCCAGGCTGGGAAACCCTGATCGGACCGATCCATACGCAAGATAATTGGCTTGTCAGAATGAGCTAAGTAGAAAGGAAGGGGGAAGGATTTTAGCCCAGATTTTCTGCAGTCCAGGAAGAAGAAATATTGAAGTCAACATTTCTGGAGCCAGGAAAAAAAATCCACAATGGCTGGGTGTTGTGGCGCACACTCGCAATCCCAGTACTTAGGAGGCTGAGACAGGAAGATCGCAGGTTCGCGGCCAGCCTTGGCAACTTAGTGAGACCTTGTTTCTAAATAAAAAAATAAAATAGGGCTTGGGGTGTATCTCAGAGGTAGAACACCCCTAGGTTCAATCCTTATTACCACACATACGGAAAAAGAAATCCACAATGAATCAATGAATCCCTGTTATTACCTAAAATACTACATAAGGATTTTTTTTTTTGCAGTGCCAGGGATTGAACCCAGGGGCTTTCTACCTCCGAGCTACATCCCTGGCCCTATATTTTGAAACAGGGTCTCACTAAGTTGCAGAGGGCCTCACTAAGTAGCTGAGGCTGGCCGCGAACCTGGATCCTCTTGTCTCAGTCTCCCAAGTACTGGGATTACAAACGTGCACCACCACGCCCGGCAGGATTTTTTTTCTTACAAATACTTTAAACTTTCCAGCCTCAGAACCTCCTTCACTGTAATGGGTATCATACAAAACTCCTTTTAAGTAGCAGCAAAGCACTCTGCAAGCTTTGCAAGAGAGAGAGAGCTTCTTCTTCTTCTATTATTAATTATTATTATTATTATTATTATTTCAACTATATTGATAAGCAATAATGCAAAACTTTCAAAGCTTCAGAAATAGGTAATATCCGCGGAGACAGGAGGATGGCAGGTTCGCGGCCAGCCTTGGCTACTTATCAAGGCCCTCAGCAACTTAGTGAGACCCTGTTTCCAATTAAAAAAAATAGGGCTGGGGGTGTAGCTTAGAGGTAGAGCGCCCCTGGGCTCCATCCCCAGCACTGTAAAAAAATGTAAAAATGAATAGTAGCATCCATCTATGAAAAACACATTGGAGGTCGTCCATGTGAGCATAGAAACCTGACATCAAGAGAAGTGTACTCTTTGATGTCTCCATTCACCCCCATGACAGACACCTGCAGAACACAGCTTCCCTGGCCCCACGTGCTTGACACGGGACCCGGGGTGGGCTCACCTTACGAGCCTCCCCAGCTTGCCTAGAAACACAAGTCAGCCTGAATTGGTTCTCCTCTCCCCATTTGTGATTTATTAACATTCCTCAGACTCCGCGCGTCTCTTTTTCTCTCTCTCTCTCTGCTAACTATGGCTCATTGTGTCCTTTTTCTTGAAACAAAGGCACGTTGATAAATGGATTATTGGATTTCAATGCCTCTTCTGAATAAAGTCCGAGGATCCTTTGCTGAAATGACAGAGCGCAGTTTGCAATTTGGCAACGTTAAAACTTCCCTTTAAAAGAGCAGGTACTTAGATGCCGGCTGGAGGCCCTGGGTAGGGAGACTCCCCCTTCTCAGACTGGGGCCACAGTGGCTCCGAGGGGCTCCCCCGTCAGGCCTCTGTACAGAGTGTGGAGCCTTGTCTTTCAAAGACGCATGCTCGAAAACATCAGAATGTTAGGCTCCATCGGCGGGAGAGCAGGACCCAGGGTGGGCACAGAGGAACACGTTTACCAGGCAATGTTATAAATCTGAAACGCGCTGTTTACTGCAGGACGTGAGTATTTCCTGCGGTTGGTCTTGGCAAAGGGCCCCGGTGCACACATGGCCACCTGGACGCCATACTGGATGCCAATACCAGGGGGACTGGACCCCAGGCCCACGCCGGTTCTAACGGCCTCAGCCAGGTGTTCTCCGCAGGACGGGCCTCCTCGGAGAGAAGGTGTATGGTTTCCCTCTTCCCCCTGGAACAGATCACCATACACAGCAGCCTAAAACAGCTGGAGCTTTTCTTATCTTTCTGCAGGTGGGAAGTGTAAAGTCCCAGTGGGCCAGGGCCGTGTTACTTTGGGGGACTTTAGGAGAGAACCACTTTTTTCTGTCTCCTGTTTCCCAGAAGCCTCCTGCCTTCTGTCTGTGGCCTCTTCCCCCTCTTCGAGCCGGTGGCTCTGCAGTGCCCTGACCCCCGGCCTCCCTCCCCAGGGGACGTCCTTGGGCAGTGGGCTACCTGGAGGATGCAGGATGAGTCTCCATCTCCACTTCCTTGGCAGAATCCATCCGTCTGGCCCTACTGCCCCCTCAGCTCACATGCTTGTCAGCCATGGCGGCTGGGTCAGGGACGTCCTCGGGAAGGGCCGTTATTCAGCCAGTTGCAGGTGACATTTGGGGGCACTTGGAGGGGGACATATTTGGCTGTCACAGTGTGTTAGTCAGCTTAACATTGCTGTGATAAAATACTCGAGATAAATCGTCTTAAAGGGGGAAAGATGTATTTGGCTCACGGCTTTGGAGTTTTCTGTCATGGTTGATTGGCTGTGTTGCTTTAGGGCCTGCTGTGAGGCAGAAGGTCATGGCTGGGTGGAGGGAGACATGGGGTAGAAGAGGTGTGTGTGTGTGTGTGTGTGTGTGTGTGTGTGTGTGTGTGTGAGAGAGAGAGAGAGAGACAGAGAGAGAGACAGAGAGAGAGAGACAGAGAGAGACAGACAGAGAGAGAAAGAGAAAAAAGAGACAGAGAGAAAGAGAAAGAGAGGTAGAGAGAGAAAGAGAGAAAGAAAGAGAGGCAGAGAAAGAGAGAAAGAAAGGGACAGAGAAAGAGAGAGGAAGAGAGAAAGAAAAAGAGAGAGAAAGAATCAGAGAAAGAGAGAGGCAGAGAGAAAGAGAGGCAGAGATAAAGAAAGAAAGAAAGAAAGAAAGAAAGGCAAAGAGAAAGAGAAAGAAAGAGAGGCAGAGAGAAAGAAAGAAAGGCAAAGAGAAAGAGAAAGAAAGAGAGGCAGAGACAAAGAGAAAGAAAGAAGGAAAGAGAGAGGCAGAGAAAAAGAGAAAGAAAAAGAAAGAAGGAAAGAGAGAGAGGCAGAGAGAAAGAGAAAAAAGACAGAGAAAAAGAGAGGCAGAGAGAGAAAGAAAAGAGGCAGAAGAAGAGAGAAAGAGAGAGTCAGAGAAAAAGAGAGGCAGAGAGAAAGAGAGAGAGAAAGAAAGGCAGAGAGAGAGGCAGAGACAGAGAGAAAGAAAAAGAAAGAAAGAAGGAAAGACAGAGGCAGAGAGAAAGAGAAAGAGAAAGAGAAAAAATGACAGAGAAAAAGAGAGGCAGAGGGAGAAAGAAAGAGAGGCAAAGGAAAAGAGAGAGAGAGAGAGACAGAGAGAGACAGAGAAAGAGAGAGAGAAAAAGAGAGGCAGAGAGAAAGAAAGAGAGAGAAAGAGAAAGAGTCAGAGAAAGAGAGAGAAGCAGAGAGAAAGAGAAAGAGAGGCAGAGAGAGAGAGAGAGACAGAGGGAGAGAGAGAGAGAGAGAAAGGGGCCAGGGTCCCATTGTCCCCTTCCAAGGCACGCCCCCGTGAACTTTCTTCCACCAGGCCCTATCCCTCGAAGGTCCACCACCTCCCAGTCATGTCCCAAGACTGGGGACCATAAGGGCCTCTGAGGGACACTGAAGGTCCAAACCACAGCACAGAGTGACCCGAGGGAGGGAGACCTCTCGCATTCAGAGAACAGGATCCAGCCCTGCTGGGCTCCCTGCCAGACCCAAAACCAACCATGAGCTGTTTGCATGACGCCGTCCCGCCGCACATTCCCAAAGGTGCGAAACCTACTTAAAATGGCCCAGTGACACTTGACTTATAGACAGAATCTTGAATTGAATGCCATGTTCACCAGCCATGAACATGATTCTATTAAAAAAACCCATAGATATGCATGCATTAGTCTGGTAATTTGGTTTCCATTCTTTTGGGTAGATACCTAGAAACTATGGAACCAGCCGAGATGTCCATCAACAGATGAGTGGATTACAAAACTATGGGATAGGTACACAATGGAACTTTACACAGCCATCAAGAAGAACAAAATTACGTCATTTCCAGGGAAATGGGTGGAATTAGAGAACATTATGCTTAGTGAGATTAGTCAGTCACGAAGAGTGAAAAGTCGGATGCTCTCCCTAATATGCGGAAGCTAGGGAGAGTAGGGCGTAGGAGGGACTCCAGACAAAGATGGAGAAAACCTCAGATGAGTAAAGAAGGCGACCTAACTGAGGGAGATGGGAGGGGGAAGAGGGAAACACCCTCACGCACGGGATGTACATGCACAAACTTATCAAAGTCAACCACCATGCTGAACACGAGAAGGAGGGAAGGGGGAGGGAATGGGAATTGGGGGAGGGCTAATTGACTGATGTGTGCATGTATACTTCTACCACCCTGAAACCCATCAAGATGTATGATTACAATGCACCAAAAAAAAAAAAAAAGCCAGGCGTGGTGGCACACACTTGTAATCCCGGTACTTGGGAGGCTGAGCTAGGAGGATCGCAGGTTCGAGAACAGCCTCAGCAAGTAGTGAGCCTCTCATCAACCTAGTGGGACCATGTTTCAAAAATAAAAATAAAATAGGGCTGGGGGTGTAGCTCAGAGGTAGAATGCTCCTGGGTTCAATCCCAAGCACCACAAACCTCCCCCCCAAAAAACCCCAAACAAACAAAAAACAAAAAACACTGCTTCCAAACATTGAGTAAAATAGTTTTGGTTTTCAGGCCACACAAATACAAGTGGTGGTCTGGATTTTTGGACCTCTGTTTGCTGACCCCCGATAGGGAGGAAACCTTTCTGAGTTGAGCTTCCTGTAGAGGATGACTCCCTTGATATCTTCTCCAGGGCTCTTTCTAAACTGAATTATAAGCCAGGCGTGGTGGCACACGCTTGTAATCCCAGTACTTTGGAGGCTGAGACAGGAGGATCACAGGTTCGCGGCCAGCCTCAGCTACTTAGTGATGCCTCCGCAACTTAGTGAGACCCTGTTTCAAAAATAAAGAAAAAAATAGTGCTGGGGGTGTAGCTCAGAGTTAGAATGCCCCTGGGTTCAATCCTCAGTACTGCAAAAAAAAAAAAAAAAAGTCCTTTGCTAAACTGAATTATAGGCCCGGCTTACCTGGTTGATCCAAAACGTAAACATGGTTTTTTCTACTATGCCTCTCCAAAATAAGTTTGGAAATAGAAAAAAACCAGGAGGGGTGTGGGGCTGCACAGAGCAAGCATTAAAGGCAAAATGTAAACAATTGCCTTCGCGGCCGGAGCAGCATATGGCTGGAGAATGTTCAGCTGTATCTATTCAGAGACAGGCACATCCATGCACCGCAGATGGTGGTGTGATTTATTATAGAACCTTACATTAATCCTGAGAGTCCAAATTATCTCAATTCATGTTGGCAAAAAGCAACAGCATTCCTATTCTTTATGATGGTCTTTTTCCTCCAAAAGAGAAAAAAAATAAAAAGCTTATTTTTAATATAGTGCCCACATTTTCTTTCCCAGTAATTATAGATAATTAAAAAAAAGTCTATATCCCATTGACTCATCTGCATTTTTTTTTCCTCCCCTCTACATATGAGTCTCATTTGCTTGCTGGTTAGCATCTGTAGTTTTTGTTTGGTTCTAACAGTATTGAGGATGATTATATTAACGAGAAGTCTTAGGGTACAAAGTAGAAAATGCTTTCCTGATGGCCGAGTAAACAAAAAGAGAGGGGGGAAAAAAAGAGAGAAAGGAATAGACCCAAAGATGAAAGCGATTTTCTCTTTCATTATGTCGTCTTTAACTTTTCATATTGCGAAAGGGACATCTCAACTGAACACTCCAAGAGGGAACGGAGCATTATGGGGGAGGATTCTGAAAAGTCGAAGGGGGACGATTCCCCTAAATGTAAACTGAAGACGGAGCCGCACTGCAGGAGATGAGAAGAGTAGGAACCCTCCCATCAACCACCAGGCACCCACATCACTTATCTGGTCCTTTAAACTGAAATCAGCCCCCGGCTTGGGTACCTTTATTATCTCCATTTTTCTCATCAGGAGCCTGAGGTCCAAAGAGATTCAGTCATCCACCCGAGGTCCCCCAGCTGGAACAGGGAGTCAGGATTGGAACTCAGGACTCGCGCCCACGGCTGGGCTTTGATGCGGGGAAATGTGCTTTATTCCAAGTTCACAGCTCACTGCCAGCTCTTCTTCCTCTAGAGACAGGACCAGGGCTTGGTAACATGATCATCAGAGTACCACGAGCACCTCATGCCCCTGTCAGGCTGGCAGTGAAGGGAGCGGACCCCTGGATCCATCCGTACCCGAAGCCACAGGGTCCATGGCTCACGCCAGTCTGAGAACCCTTCCTGTCATTTTAAACAGATCATCAACATCCTGCTAGTTTTATTTTATAAAGGAACCCATTGAGCTTACAACCATTATTTAATAATGCCGAAGCAAGACATCAATCTCTCGCTGTGCTTAACATTAACCTCCGGGGGGAACACAAAAATCAACTGGAGGTCGTATAAGGAATGGTCTTCATTTGATCCCCATCAAGCAAGAGGTTTTCCTGCGCCCTGCGCTGCCTTGCCTCTGCAGGGACCGTACAGAGAATTAAGCCATGTTTATCAAGCTCTCGGGGGGTTCTGAGCTGAGGACAGGAGACCAGCCACCCAGGGAAGAAGGATACAGATGGGAAGCGATTCCCACCTGTCCATGATTCAACAGGTGAGCCAAGTCCTCCAACATGAGTGCCTACGAGGAGAAGGGCAGAAAGACCCCGTGGCAGGATTGTGGGTTGCACAGGGAAGATGGCGCATGGGAACTGATATCTTGGGGGAAGGGTGTGCACCCCAGAAGGGGACAGGTGTGAGGGCAACTCGCCTCGAGAGGTACTGTTGTTCTTTTTATCAGCCCTGCCTCAGATTGCTGAGGTACCGTGATAATGACCGTAGGCACATTTTCTCTGTTCTATTGCCGTGTGTGTGTGTGTGTGTGTGTGTGTGTGTGTGTGTGTGTCTGTGTGTGTGTGTGTGTGTGTGTGTGTCACTGGGGATTGAACCCAGGGTCATTCTACCTCGGAGCTATACCCCCAGCCCTATTTCTTATTTGACAGCAGGGTCTCATTAAGTTGGGGAGGGCCTCCTAAGTTGCTGAGGCTGGTCACGAACCTGTGATCCTCCCATCTCAGCCTCCCAAGTAGTAGGATGACAGGTGTGCGCCCTCATGCCTGGCCTCTGTTGCCATTTTGGATGCTCTAGCAGAGAAGAATCTCATCGCTGCCACCTCCCCCACCCTGCCTCAGTGTATCACTGCGCTGGGTCTTGAGGGTTGTGGGTATTTGCAGTCCCTCCAGAACGGTCTCCTTTGGAAACTTACAAAGCAAGGGGTGGCGAAGCCCTGGCCAGACCCTTTGCTCTCTGACACAGAAGATTGTACAGCCCCCAGCACAGGTGAGGACCCAGCATGCCGAGGAAGGGGAATAAGCACCCCCCCAGTCCATGCAGGAGGGGCAGAGAGGTGCTAGGGCCTGTGCCTGGCAGCAGGGTGTGGGAGGGAGCTCCTAGGAGAAGCAGGAGATGCTACTTTGAAGATCATCTTGTTGGGGCTAGTGATGTAGCTGACACCCTGCGCAGTGACCCATGACTCCCTGGCCAGTGCTCCCCAAGCTCACACTTGTGCATGGGCACAGGTGTGTGTGTCTACGTGGTCCCTAATTGCCCCAAGTTGGAGATGATATAAATGCTGATCAATAGCTGGGTGTGGTGGTGCACACTCGTAGTCCCAGTACTTGGGAGGATGAGACAGGAGGATCGCAGGTTCGCGACCAGTCTCAGCAACTTAGTGAGACCCTCTGCAATTTAGTGAGACCTTGTGTCCAAATAAAAAAGTAAAATAGGGCTGGGGGTGTGGCTCAGATGTAGAATGCCCCTGGTTCAATCCCTGGTACTACACACACAAAAAATGGTGATCGATGGTTGAGTGTCTGAACACAACCAACCACAGAAGACTGATGAAATAGAAACAGAGGACAGCTCTGAGCCTAGCCACTCACTCCTTCCTTCCTTCCTTCCTTCCTTCCTTCCTTCCTTCCTCTCTCTCTCTTTCCATCTTTCTTTTTTCTTTCTTGGTACTAGAGATTGAACCCAGGGGCTTTCTACTGCTGAGCTACACCCCCAGCCTTATTTTATTTTATATTTGTCTTGAGAAAGGGTCATACTAAGTTGCAGAGAGCCACACTAGGTTGCCAAGGTTGGCCTCAAACCTGGGATCCTCCTGTCTCAGTCTTCCAAATACTGGGATCACAGGCATGCACCACCAGTTTCTAATCCCAGCTAAGGCGTGTCCTAGCTACGAGCCACCTGTGCCTCAGTTTCCCCATATGCACAGCAGTTGCAAGGATGGCACATCCTCATAGAGCCTCCGTGAAGATGAACGAACTTGCTTACTTGGTGGGCACTCGAGAACATTACCGTCCTCAGTGTAGACGGATCAGGTGTCAGCTGTGTGTATCCCTGAAGGAGGATGGGTGACAGGGCCCGGGAGTGGAAGGAGATAGACCCCACGCCGTGCCAGATGTAGGTGCCGGCCCTGGGGCTAGCAAGAGTGGACAGGCGCCCTACGACCGGGGGCCTGACTTAGTGGAACCAAGTATTCCTTAAAGGAACAAGTCGGGCTCATCAAAAGAAAGCCTTAGAAGGCAGTCTCTCGGGAGGATCGTAGGTTCGAGGCCAGCCTCAGCAAGTAGTGAGACTCTCATCAACCTAGCGGGACCCTGTTTCCAAATAAGAAATAAAATCTGGCTGGGGGTGTAGCTCCAAGGTAGAATGCCTCTGGGTTCCATTCCCAGCACCACACACGCAAAAAAGGCCGTCTCTGAGTTCAGAAAGCTTCAGAGGAACCGTGGCTTGTGTCCCTGACATGGTGGCTTCATGCAAAGCAAAAAGGTCACCAACCCAGGGTCGATGTGTCACTAGGGCCACTTTACTAGGAATCCTAGAAGCTGTGGCTTTTGATCTTTGACAGAGTGACGCGGATCCCTCGCCCTGGCCTCGTGGGCTCCTTAAAAGCTCTTGACCCCTCTTCATTGGATGGAGACCGAACAGTAAAACCCCACTGACGGCTGTCATCAAGGCCCAAGCACGCACGCGGCTTCTGGAGGAGAGACCCTGCTGACCCCATCCGGGTAGCTCTCACTGCCTCTCGTGTCCTCTGCAAGGAGGGTGAGTGCCCCGGCTCTGCTTCTGTTCAGTGACCTAAACACGGGCCCCACACTCCCAAACCAAGGCCTTAACCCCAGTCCAGTTTCTTCTCTAAGTTGTTCCTTTGTCTTCCAAGAAGGAACAGGTCAGACTTCAGTTCTGCAGAAACTGAGAACCTAGCTGGCTCCTCCGCAGGCTACCTCTTGTTTTGCATGGCCTGATTTGTTTGGGTTTATTTTTGTTTGTTGTTGTTCTTGTTTTTTCTTTTGTGTGTGTGGTTGGTTTTAAACTGAGTGGCTTAGTTCGGTTTAGTAATGGGAGGGGGCAGAGCGTACCAGCCAAACAGCTGCTAATTATCTCCCTCTTTTTAAAAGGCATAGTTACTTAGATAATCCACAAATATCCCTGCATCGGGGATTTCTCAGTAAGAGGGTGGTTACAATACCAGGATTTCTGGAAGCAAAGCAAAACTTTGTGAGCTGTTTAAAAAAAAAATAAAACAAAATGGCTTAGCCCTCCCAGTCCTGGGGCTGCTGACTCCGTCCTGCATTAATTGTGTCTTTATGGGAAAGTATTTGCCTGGAAAAACGGATTCAAGCAAGCTCTGGAGACAGGGATGGGCCTCTGCCTTGTGGAGACAGGCTGGGAGGGGGAACAGAAATCCCCTGGGGTGGGGAGAGAGAAATTCCCTTTGAACTTAGGAATGATAAGATGATTAGGAGAACGGGGCTTTGTGTCACTAATCTGACCTGCCTTTATCTGGCCCTGAATCCAGGGATTCCCAGCCAGATGCCAGAGCTGAGCACCATGGGAAAGGCCGGAGTGTCCCCCCAGGACTCGGGCACTGCTGTGAGTGAGCGCTCCCGGCCCCCGGGTCACGTTTCCAGACGCAAGCTTATTTCACTGCTATGGAAACGTATCCTACAAAAGGCAGCAAGTGGTTGTGAAGTCTAAAGATGCACCTACCACGTTCCTGCCCTGGAGAAATGCACACACACAAATACATGTACACACACACAGGTGTACTGCAAACAATGTTCACAAGTACAGGCATGTACACACAGGTGTGCACAGGTAGACAGGTGTACGCATAAGACACACAGGTGCACAGACATAGAGATACACACCTACACAACTGTAAACACACATACAGATTGAACGTGTGTACATACAGAAACCCACACATACACAGACGCCTATATATGCACAGGTACACATATACACATGCACAGATGTTCAGACACAGAGATACACACGTATACAGATGCAACGCAGACACGCACACTCATAGAGACACATCACATACATTGAAATGTATGCAAGGGGAGCCGGGCGTGGTGGTGCACGCCTGTCATCCTAGTACTTGGGAGGCTGAGATGCGAGAATCACAGGTTCAAAACAAACCTCAGGAACTTAGCCAGACTCAGAAACCTAGTGAGACCCTGTTTCAAAATAAAAATTAAAATAAGGGCTGGGGAGCCGGGCGTGGTGGCACATGCTTGTAACCCTAGTACTTGGGAGGCTGAGACCAGAGGATATGGGCTCATGGCCAGCCTCAGCTACTTAGTGAGGCCCTCCACAACTTAGTGAGAACCTGTTTCAAAAGAAAGAATAAAAAGATAGGGCTAGAGATGTAGCTTGGAGGTAGAATGCCCCTGTGTTCAATCCCTAGTACCACAAAAAAAAAAAATAAGGGCTGGGGGTACAGCTCAGAGGTAGAATGCTTCTGGGTTCAATCCTCTGTACCACAAAACAATAATAATAACAATAATAATAATAATAACAATAATAATAATCACAACAACAACAATAATAATAATAATAATAATAAAGAAAGGTACACAAGGGGCAAACGATCATATTCCTTACATGTTTCAGCAGAAACATGCTATGGTCTTACATGGTTCAGGAGAAAATCAGAAACCATCTAAATGTCAGTCTATCAATAGGATCAAGGCTAAAACATCATGTGTTTATGCAAGTGGCACTGTAGGGCGGTGGACAGGAGGACTATGAACAACAACAAAGATGACCACCCCCAGGCTGCAGGATGCAGGCACGTACGGGCTACCACTGCCTCCTCTGTGGGTGTCTGAATACTTCCCATAATAAGACGCTACGTCAAGAACAATACAGATGGCATAGTTTTATGCCACTGTTCCATACAGTCGCCGCTGGTCACTGTGAGACTGAAATTTAAATGAACTCAAATGAACTAAGACTAAAGCTGAGGTCCCCGGGCAGGCCGGGCACTGTGGCTGCGCTCAGGGAACTTGCCTGTGCTTGTAGGAGTTCCTGTGGTCTGCGATGTCTGAGCTGCATTCAGCTGCAGAGTCCGGCATTAAAACTCTGTCTTTACAAAGTCAGGGGAGCCCTTATGTCCTTTTTTTTTTTTTTTTTTTTGCGGTACCGGGGATTGAACCCAGGGGCACTCTACCTCCGGGCTACACCCCCGGCCCTATTTTTTATTCTTTATTTTGAAACAGGGTCTCACGAAGTTGCGGAGCTACTTAGGTAGCTGAGGCTGGCCGCGAACCTGGATCCTCCGGTCTCAGCCTCCCAAGTACTGGGATTACAAGCGTGCGCCACCACGCCTGGCTCCCTTTTGTACTTTGATGGGAGTAGGTACGATGCCACTGGGCGCCAGCCTTTCTGTGGCTTTGTGAGCTCAGGATATGCCCTGCATTTCCACCTGCATGCGCCTGTGTATGGAGAAAATAAAAAAAGTGTCCAGGGGTGGGGGGCTGATGACACACTAAGAACTGTGGTTTCCCCTGGGACGGGGTACCAAAGCAAGATGGAGCGGTGGCCTGTTGCCCAGCGACAGGAATTCGCTTTACCAAGTCGGCCATTCATGTGTTATTTTTGTGGCCTAAAAACACACTTGAAAATGAGTAAGGAAAACAAAAACTGACACGGCTGGGGGAGGTGCGTCGAGAGGGGTCTCGGTCGGTGCAAAGGGATCATCCGCTCTGGGAGCTGCCCTCCTCTCCGTAGCAGACCCCTTCCTCTGCAGCGGCCGGTGGACCCTCCTCCACGGTCACTGCCGACTCACAGCGCGAGGAAGGCTTCGGAGAAGTGCTTCTCTTTGAGCCGCTGAAGTCGGTGTCTGGCCACTGGCACTGTTTCAAGCTGACAGATGTCGCCTCCCTCAAAGCCGCTCTTTGTGCCTGTCCTACGTTGAAATCCCGGCCAGCCCCCCAGCTGGAGGCTCCTTCCACGCTCTGCCTGGTGAGTTTGTCAGGGGACCCCAGCGGTCCTCAGATGGCAGCCTCCCTGCAGGGGACTCTAGAAGTCACTCCCAGAGGGGACCTGGCGAGCACAGACTTCCTTTCTCGCACCTGTAGGGTTTCTGTGGGTTTGTTTGCTATTTCAAGCCCTTTCCAAAGAGCACCCACAATCTACAGGTGAGTCCTTGGTAGGGTCTCAGATTAGAAATAGAAAGCTCTTTCTCTGCAAAGCTGGAGCCCCCAGCCACCTCTCTGGCCACACATGCGTGGGCATTAACAGCTCTCTCGTGTCCCAGGGAGTTACACAAACAAGCAAACAGCTCAACTCTTCAAGTGGGCTGTGCAGGAGAGACCGTCCGCCCTCATCGTCTGCGGACTCGCTGAAGTTTACGGACCACTGCTAGGATTTTAGGTCACTGTCTCTCTCTGACAAGACAGCAGAAAGTCCTGACCCTGAAGTGCTGGCTCCCAGTTCAGGCCACGTAAGGCGATCCTCTGCCTCACACCATATGCCAACAAGCACCCTTTCTCTGTCCCGTGAGTGCCAAGTGCGGGGACATTCTGGGCTTTGTGTTGGTGACCTTGCTGGTTCAAGTGTCCACTAGCATAGGGCTGACGTGCTGTCGAGAGTTCCTGAACACCAAGAGGCTGAGAGATGACTCGTGGAGACAGAGCATGTGGTAAGTAAGTTTGGAGACAGCGCACGTGATAAGTAAGTTTCCTTCCGGCACAAGTTGTCAAGTTCCTGACTATGAGTTCAATATTCATGAATCAACAGCAGACATAAATCAGCTATCTTTTTTTTATTTGGTACTGGGGATTGAACCCAGGGGCATTCTACCTCCAAGCCACATCCCCAACTCCTCCACCCTTTTTCATATTTTGAAACAGGGTCTTGCTAAGTTGTTGAGGGTCTCCCTAAGTTGCTGAGGCTGGCCTTGAACCTGCGATCCTCCCATCTCAGCCTCCCAAGGCCTGGGATGACAGGCGTGCATCAAGCCCAGCTAAGCCTTTAAAGAGAAGCAACGTACACAGGTTATATATTCACTATCAATGCCAATCGATGGCCAAAGGCTCCCAGGAGTCTAACTCTGTAGTTTCCTTGGAGCCATGAGCCAGTATTCACTAATTCAGTATCCAGGGACATCATAGAACAGAACTACCATGAATAACCAGAATCGACTGTGTTTCTTTCTGCCCAGTGTCTCTGCTTCGGAAACCAGGGGGTGCTCAACTAGCGCATCTTGCTACATTATTATTTAACACCCTGAGGCATATTTCTTGCTGCTCATGAATGATGCCCATGGCATTATGAACATGGTATAGAAGAAGCAATTTGGAATACAAAAGAAAAGGATCTACCATCTGTGAGACGTAATATAGATTCTCTAGTTATTTCCATTGGAAGATGATACTAAATAGTAGGCCAGATTTTGATAAATTCCATGGAGTCAACTAAGAAACATCAGAGGGGCCGAGGGTGAGTGTGATTTTAAGATGTTACTCAGAGCCTGGTGTGGTGGCACATGCTTATAATCCCAGTACTTGGGAGGCTGAGAGGAGGATTGCAGGTTAGAGGCTAGCCTCAACAACTTAGCAAGGCCAGCCTCAGCCACTTAGTGAGACCCTGTTTCCAAATAAAAAAATAAAATAGGGCTGGGGGTGTAGCTCGGAGGTAGAATGCTCCTGGGTTCAATCCCCAGCACCACACACACAAAAGAGAGAGATGTTACTCAGGGCAGATCTTACAGAGAACACGGCATTTGTGTGAAAGGATTAAGAGAAAATTTTATAGATAAGGAAACTGAAGGAGGGAAAGAATGAAGTCTTGGCTCACTGGTGACAACTGTGGTGACCACTCCACCGTGATGTCTGAGCTGCATTCAGCTGCAGAGTCTGGCATTAAAACTCTGTCTTTACAAAGTCAGGGGAGCCCTTATGTCCTTTTTTTTTTTTTTGCGGTACTGGGGATTGGACCCAGGGGCGTTCTACCTCCACACTACACCCCCGGCCCTATTTTTTATACTTTATTTTGAAACCAGGTCTCACGAAGTTGCGGAGGGTCTCACTAAGTAGAGAGAGAGAGAGAGAGAGAGAGAGAGAGAGAGAGAGCTGAGGATGGCCGCGAACCCGGATCCTCCGGTCTCTGCCTCCCAAAGTACTAGGATTACAAGCGTGCGCCACCACGCCCGGCTCATCCTGACATGTTCTAAGCCCCCAGACCTGTGACTATAACCTTATTTCCTTGGAAAACAGATCTTGGCAGATGTAGCTAAGGATCTTTAACTGAGATCAGTCTGGATTCAGGGTGGGTTCTTAAACCAAGACAAATGTCTTTTTTTTTTTGGCACTGGGGATTGAACGCAGGGGCATTCTACCTCTGAGCTACATCCCCAGCCCTATTTTATTTTTTATTTGGAAACAGGGTCTCGCTAAGTTGCTGAGATCCTCCCTAAGTTGTTGAGGCTGGCCTCAAATCTGCCATCCTCCTGTCTTAGCCTTCCAAGTCCCGGGATTACTGTTGTGTGCCACCACCATGCCCGGCCCCATAAGTGTCCTTTGAAGAGACAGGATAAGAGAAGACACAGAGAAGAGGGGCAGGCCATGTGAAGACAGAGGCAAAGCCCAGTGAGATGTTGAGACAGGCCAGGGTATACCTGGGGCTTCTGGAAGCAAGGCCGGGGATATTCTCCCCTGGAGGCATCAGAGGGGCACAGCTCTGACTTCTGACTTTTGAAACCAAAGGAGAACAAATACCTGTAACTTTAAGTCATGCAGTTTGTGACTATTTGTTACAGCTGCCTTGGGAAATTAATACAGATGGGAGAAAACGCTCCATGAGAAGCTGCAACAGGCTGATTTACAAAAACCAATCAACATCAACAACTGCCCGGGCTGATTTACAAAAACCAAGTACATCAGGTGGAGACCAGGGAAGCAGTGCTTAGCTCACCTATATAAACATTACCTGGGGATTAACCTTCTCTCTTTCTCCCTACAAATTCCTCTTTAGCCTACATCTTTCCTGACCAACCACAGTCTAGCCCAACATCACAGAGAAAGGATGCATAACCCAGTGGTCGTGGCTTCTGCCATCTTTACCTCCCCCTGTCCAGAGCAGGGGGACCCAGTCACCTTTGTACCTGGTGAACTACAAATGGGTCCTCACCCTACCTCAGCCTGCAGAGATGGGCATCTCTATGGCAACCCTTCCACCCGCCAAGCTCGCTCGCTCGCCGAGGGACACCTTAATAGTGACAATTAGTGCTTTGACGAGGGCGACTTTGAAACTGTGCGCTCCTGTCAAGTCCGTGTGAGCGGCATTCAACATGTTTATTCTAGTGAGTCCTGATCTCTTCACTGGGTGCTGGAGGTGTAAATGAATAATAGGGCTTAATGCTGCTTTTTTTTTTAATTTTCCCATTCTCTTTTCACACCTCCAAGTGATCTTTTTAAAATGAGCACAGTAACAAATCTAACCTGCTGGTGAGTTAGCACAGATGCCTGGCTGCGGGCTCAAAGCATCCTTGGATAAACCACCCCGTCCTACATCTCACATCACACGACTTATCTACAGAGAAGAGGTGTGAGATACAGAGTCAGAGATCTCAGGACTCAGAGTCACTGGCTGCCCGAGAGGAGGCACCTACGCTGTCCTTAGGGAATCCTGACATCCGTAGGCCACCTACTTTGGAACAAAAGCACACAAGGTAGGCACTTCCAATCCTCCACCAGGGATGACACAGACACGGGACATGGACTGCTAGAGTTAGGTATAAAATGTCCCCTAAAGAGCTCATTTATTAATATTCGGGGTTGATATAATTGAGTCATGAGGGTTGTGATCCCAGCAGTGGATAAATCCATTGTGATGGATTTACCTGGGTGGTACCCGGTAGGCCAGTAGGTGTGGCTGGAGGAGGTGGTCCCTGGGGTGCAGCCTTGGGGATGATATATATATATATGGTTCCTCCTCCCCCTGCTCGCTGTCTTGCTTTTGGCTTCCATGATGTGAGGAGCACAGCCTGTGTGTTCTCCCCCTCTCTACCTCCTGCCGCCATGCCCTGAGGTCCGCGGTCCCCGGCCTCACATGGACTGAACCTGAAATCATAAGAAAATAAACCTTCTTTCCTCTAAGTTGCATGGTCAATCTTTAGATTATAGCTTCAAGAACGCTGATGGGTACATGGACTGAGGACAGTGGGTCTCAAAGATTTGGAATAGGCCCCGCAGTTTGAGATGCTTTCTTTATGAGTTCGACACACACACACACACATATATATTTTCCTCTCACTACAATTCAGACCTCACGACACAGTGCTCTCTGTTTTTTCTTCAACTCTGTGACATTCAATTCCATTTCCATGTCATGCCACGGATGCTATTCTTGTTCTTAAAAACAATTCGCCTCCCTCTTGTGGGGCATCTCTTGCAATTCAAGAAAAGCGCCAGCTGCCCATGGGGTTGGAATCACATCTGATGGGGTAGGTTGGTGGCGGAATCATTCGCCGCATCCTCCAAACACAATTCTCAGGACAGACGGTCTCATCGTGGAGAGGGATAGGAAGTTCTCTGCGCTCCCTGTGTCTAGCAGGCCTTCCCCTCCCACATCAGAAACAAGGATGTTCCTAGAGCTGACTTCCCGCCATCCTTGGCATGCCGTGGGAGCCGGGCTAGAGCAGCGCTGTGATGTGTCATTACACAGGAGACATATATTAGGAAGAGTAGAGCAGAACAAAGACCGGTGAGGTGGAACCGGGTCATTTCCATCTGACCCTCACTGGGGTGCGTGTGCCCAGGTGTGCAGGAGGAAAGGGGATACCCTTTTCCTAGAGTCTTATATTATAAATGCAAAAATGAGCTCTTCAGACCCTTTGAGAGTTATGTTTTATTTTTTATCTGTAAAATAACCATTCATTCATCCAAGAAAAAAATTTTTTTTGAATGCTTATTCTGATCAAAGCACTGTCCTAGCTTTCAACATTCCAAGGGGGCTTTTGATAATCTCACACTCCGATTTCTCTTTTGAAAGTCAAGACACACATTGGCACCCCAACTGCAAGACCCCAGGACCCAAGGCTTTGCCCAATGTTTCTGGTACGTGTGTTCGTCAGACCATCATTCCCCACATTGGTGCGTCTGACTCTCTCTTTGGTGATAATAAAATTGCCTGCTTCTCTAGCTGTGTAAGGTTGATACTTTACCAAAAAAAAAAAAAAAGATATGTTGAAGGCTTTTTTAGCTTATCCAAACTTCGAGTGAATAATCAAAAGAATCGCATCGTGAGATGAGCAGAAAAATTTCAAATTCCTACGACAACATCCCACCACACACAGTCTACAAGCAGTTCTGAAATTCGGACCCCCGAGACCTTCACGCATCAGAAGGAGCAAGATAATCTCTCGGATGCACCTGGTTACTTGAAGCCCAGGAAATAATTAGGGCAGGCTACTGCAGGATTTCTTTGGTTTGCTTCCTTCGAAAACTCCTTAACTGATGATTTCAGATGTTTGCCTCGTGATTGCAACTTCCTGATGATCAGCAGATGCAAAATCCTCTGTATCTCCCCCAGCCTTCCCCAAAGGGAAAAATCAGAAGCTTCAAGAAACCGCAGCTCCCCCTGCATCCGGAACAAGTCCCGAGTACTTCCCAGCGCCTGAGACTAGGCACAGAGGCCACACCTTGCTCGGTTTCCTGGACACCTTGTGCTCACTTGTTTCTGCCTCAAATGCGTGGCCTTTGATACATCAACTTTCCATGGGTTAGTCCCTGTTTCTTTTCTCTTTTTTAAATACTTTTATTGGTGCATTATAGTCTCACATCATAACATAGTTCATAGTGAGAGAGACATATATACACACAGCATTTGGCGGGCTTTCCCCCCAGCTCCCTCCCTCTTCTCCCCCCTTCCCCATACAGGGTGTTGAGATTGACATTGGGATTCTCACATATGTACATAATGTCAATGGAAGTGATTCCTTCATTGATCCTCCCTCTCCCCGCTTACCCTAGAACCCCTCCCTCACTCCACTGGAGTTTCTCCTCCATTATCTGGAGTCCCTCTGGTATCCCAATGACTCCCTAGCTTCCGCATATGAGAGAAAAACATAGGACCCTTCACTTCCTGTGACTGTCTGATCTCACTTAACATCATGTTCTCCAGGTCCATCCATTTTCCTGCAAATGACATCATTTTGTTCTTCTTAATTGCCGAGTTGAATTCCATTGTAAGCATATCCCATAATTTTGTAAAACATTCACCTGTGGATAAATACCTAGGCTGGTTCCATAATTTGGCGATTGTGAATTGTGCTGCTATGAACATGGGTATGCACATATTACTGTAATTCTCTGATTTCAGACCCTTTGGAAAGATACCCAGGAATGGTCTAGCTGGGTCATAGGGTGGATCCATTCCCAATTTTCTGAGGAATATTTCCTGCTTCTGTGTCTCATTCCCACACTCCATCTGGGTCTCTCTCCTCAGTGTGTGCTGTGATTTGAACTGTACCTTCCAAAATGATATGTCCAAGCCCTATTCCCTGGTACCTGTGAATCAGCCTCATTTGGAAACAGGGTCTTTCCACGTCATTAATTTCAACTCAGGGATTCAGGCTCTAGAGCCCATATTCTTACATGCTTTTTTAATTCTTAAACTCCAATTGCTTGCCTGATTTAAGCCACGGAAGGCAGGCTGCTGTTCTGGCGATAGGGTCAAAGCTAAAAGCCTTGCAGACAACGCCATCCAAGATCAAGTCCCCACAGGCCTTGCTAGCTGCATCCCCCAACTCTTGTGCTGTGAATGGCTGTGTTTTCTTCAAAACCCTGAACAGAGGTACCCTAATGTCTCAGCTCATGCCTCTACCTGCAGAGCACTTCCTGTGGTCCTGCTGCACCCCCAAGGGAACCTTGGCTTATCCTTTAAGATGTAGCTCAGTAGTAAAGAGGCTCAGGTCTCTCCTCATCCCCCAGCGGTGCCAGGCGCCCCCCTGTTATGATGTAAGGTTCACTGGGCACCCCTCTATCTTATGCACAGAGAGGGGGCGTATACCTGGGAATTGGTCACACCCCTCTCTTCCATGCACAGAGGAGGAGCCATCAACCCAGGAATGGGTCCTATTCACTATGGTCCCTTTGGCAAACACTGCTAGCGCTCTTCTACCCAACACCCATTCCTTTCTCCTCCTTTCCTTGCCAGGTGAACCTGAATTTGTCGAGTTCAGCAAAGTGACGATAATTGGCCTGTCAATCAGGAGTCCCCGTTCCTTTGACACAGTGTTCTACATTTCTTGGTCTACCTCGAAGGTGGAATGATCCTCTTCTGGTCAATTACACTTAAGGGAGCATACTTTTGGGGGAAAGCCTTGTTCTTTTGTAACAAGAAAGACCAGAGGAGAACTGGCCCCACTGTTTCTTCTTTTCTTGCCTAAGTATATGGTACCAAACATGCCAAAAATATTTTTTTTCAATCTTGTAGGAAGAAACAGAAAAGATGGGGAAAGCCAAAGGAGAAAGATGGAGAGGTGCTGGGGATTTTTTAGGTCTGTCTATGCAGAGACTGGACCCTCTCCCCAGGAGTTCTTATTAGCAAAGAAAATTATGAGCCTCTGTCGCTTAAATCACGATTATTACTTGCAGTTGAAAGGATCCCAGGGGACCTGCTATGCTTAGAAATGAACACATAGTCAATACATCCAGCATTGCGCTCCAACAAAAATCCAACCCCTGGTGCTCCTGGGTGGTGTCATGGTGTCCCCATAAAATTGCTATTAATGGATTGGACTATGGAGCAAATCAAGGGAGAAATTAAGCAACTAGTTGCTTTAAACTTATAAACACCATGACTCTGGAAACCAGCCCTTTTTCCCTTTTATTCTGGTTACTCCAAAGTCCAGAGTAGCTGTCATTCATCCCTAGTTATTGTTTTTGTTTGTTTTGTTTTGTTTTTTCTTGGTACTGGGGATTGAACCCAGGGGCATTCTACCTCTGAGCTATACCCCCAGCCCTATTTTAGTTTTTAATTTCGAAACAGGGTCTCATTAAGTTGCTGAGGGCCTCCTTAAGTTGCTGAGGCTAGCCTTGAACCTGTGACCCTCCTGTCTCAGCCTCCCAAGTACTGGAATTACAGGCATGCCACCACACCTGGCTCTAATGCTCTAATCTTTGCTCTTAAATCCTCAGGCTTAGCCTCCTGTTCATTCAGTTTCTAGCTCTAGGTCCCTCTCCCGTCGCCCTATTTTTTCTTAGTTTAATTTCCTTCATCTTACCTTGTCATCAGCCTCTTTATAAGGTTTCTTCTTTGGAACAAGTCGAGAGATAAGAAATTAGCAACCAGGCCCTCAAATGTTTTTGTGCAAAGGCACCATAAAGACATCACCAATTTAGCGAGGAATAATTACTTGTGTACATGAGATCCGGCTTTTTTGCCATCAGCAATCCTAACCTTTGTTCTCTCTCTTACGTTCCTTTCATCTTAAACTCTCATCCCTCTCCCTCTCCCTCTCCCTCTCCCTCATCCCTCTCCCTCATCCCTCTCCCTCTCTTTCTCCCTCATCCCTTTCCCTCTCCCTCAAAGGTTGAACCCAGGGGCATTCTACCTTTGAGCTACACCCCCAGCCCTATTTTATTTTGAAACAGGGTCTCGCTAAGTTACTGAGGGCCTCGCTAAGTAGCTGAGGCTGGCCGCAGACCTGTGACTCTCCTGTCTCAGCCTCCCAAGTCCTGGGGTGACAGGTGTGCGCCACCATGCCCGGCTTCTTCCTGACTTTGGTGTACTTTCCTCTAGCTCTCTGCTGTGCTGTGGGGAAGGAACAGGCAGACTCAGTCTCCCTCTCTGTGAAATGGGTGGCTGTGCTCCTTTTGAATATGGGATAATAAGTATAAACAGTTACCCACAAGGATAACACAATAAAGAGAGGCAAAGCCAGGGAGCTGAGGTTTGGCATCTGCCACTGAGGAGGAAAGCCATGCTATCCCACCGTGGAACAGCACCCGCTCCTTCTCCGCCTGGTATGGAGGCCGGGGCCAGGCGCCTGTCACCCCCACGGTGGCTCACATCTTGTCCGTGTGAGCCAGGCAAAGGAAGCACATTCACATCGCTCATCGGAAACACCCTCTAAGCCACAAAGCGGGCGATGTGTTTCATCTCAGTCCTGGGGTTCAGCTGAGTGAGGGCGGTGGGTGGCTTTCAAACCCAACATTTGATCAAAATGAAAAAGTGGGCCCTTCCTTTCACCCCGTGACAAGCCTGTGCGTATAAATCACAGCCTCCCCGGGGAAGGCTCCGTGGTGCACAATCGACAGGGCAGCCTGGCCACCTCCCTCCGCATCTGGACAAAGGGGCTGGGAACTTTCCAGGGGCCAGGAGCCTTTAAAGCCCCCTTGTAAAAAACGAAACTCAGACACCATCCGGAGCACAACTGCGGGAGGGAAGGGAGCCTTCCTTGCAGATCCGCGTTTTATTTGGTGGACAGCTCAGTGGGAAACGGGTTCCTGCCAGAACCGGGCTCCCCAGACCAGTGGGCGGGAGGCAGGAATCGCCAGGTTTCAGACACATCCGCCTTTGGCTTCTAACACCAGGGAATTCAGAAATAGGGCATGGGGTTGGGAAAGAAATAAAAGATGATGACTTTTAAATTAGCATAGTTACTTATTAATTAATCGTCAACATATTATGTTGCCAACCTACAGGTGGTGGCACACATCTGTAATTCTAGTACTTGGGAGGCTGAGACGGGGGATTGCAGGTGCAAGGCCAGCCTCAGCAACATGGAGAGACGCTCAGCAACGTAGCAAGACTCTGTTTCAAAATAAAAAAAAAATGGGCCGGGGGTGTAGCTCGAAGGTAGAATGCCCCTGGGTTCAATCCCTAGTACCCCAAAATAATTTATGATGCCAAATTAAAAACAGTCTAGGAAAACATCCAATCGTATGGTGATGAGTACCGCACAACAGGTCACAGCTTTCCTGGGTATTCGCACAGAGCTGCCGGATGTTCAAATATTAATATCACTGTCCCTCCTGTTCCTTGACATCACCGTCCCTCCTGTTCTATGACATCACCGTCCCTCCTGTTCTATGACATCACCGTCCCTCCTGTTCTTTGACATCACCGTCCCTCCTGCTCTATGACATCACCGTCCCTCCTGTTCTTTGACATCACCGTCCCTCCTGTTCTATGACATCACCGTCCCTCCTGTTCTATGACATCACCGTCCCTCCTGTTCTTTGACATCACCGTCCCTCCTGTTCTATGACATCACCGTCCCTCCTGTTCTATGACATCACCGTCCCTTCTGTTTTATGACATCACCGTCCCTCCTGTTCTTTGACATAACTGCCCCTCCTGTTCTTTAACATCGCTGTCCCTCCTGCTACTTTACAGCTTTGGACACCATGTGCAACCTTTTACCGATGGCTCAACCTGCCTTAAACTCATCCCTGACCAGAGAGCCAAGTGAGAGAAGGGGCCATGACAGGTATGCCCGCAACTCCAGGTACAGCCTCCCCAGACTTCCCAAGAACAGCCGCCTCGTGCCACGCTTCACCCCTGCACCATCACGCTGGGGTGATGACTTGCTGGGACTTCAGTCCCTTGCACCCCTGGGTACTAGGAAGCATGCCAGAAAGGGGTGCTGATCTAAGGTGCTCGACATGGATCCCCCAGCTTCCCCCAGAAGACTGAAGCTGTGTGCAGGGGGACGTGGGGACCCACCTCCTCCAGCATCCTTTCTCTGTGCAAGCTTCAGGATCTCAGATGGGTCTTTGTCAAGATGGAGGGAACCAGAAAACCCCCAGGTACCAGGCTGGAAGGAGCCTTGAGAGACCACAGGCCTGAGCCCTCCCCAGACCCCGAAACCCTCTCCGGGAGGCAGAAGGTGGCTGCTCTCAGGACTGACGGCCACCAGCCCACCTCAATGAACACGCACCTTGGGCTGACTTGCAAGGGAGTGTTTGGGGGTCAGGGGCGAGATTGTAGGGAAGCTGGAACCATCTGGGGGAACCCTGCTCTCTGACACACCACCGAACACTATTGGCAGAGGCCAGGCAGGGTATGCATTTATTTTATTTTATTATTTTATTTGTTTGTGGTACTGGAGATTGAACCCAGGGGCATTCTTCCTCTGACCTACACCCCCATCCCTATTTTATTTTTTATTCAGAAACAGGGTCTCACTAAGTGGCCGAGGGCCTCGCTACGTTGCTGAGGCTGGCTTTGAACCTGCAGTCCTCCTGTCTCAGCCTGTCAAGTTCTGGGATGACAGGTGCGCGCCACCGTGCCAGGCAAGTACGGTGTTTTGAACATGCCCCCGTCAGATCCTGGCGCAGGAACTTCTACCTTGCCATTACTGGCTCTCGATGTCATGGTTTCAACCCCGTCCTCCAGCCAGCTGATTCCCTAATTGTGCCCTTGCCTTCCCCTCCTGACAGAGGCAGCTTGATGTCACCTCCACCAGGCAGGCCACTGGGCTCTCCCAACAAGGGCAGCACCTCCTCTTCAGATGACTGTCACCCCAGATTGCAGGATTGGAACGTGCAGAAATGTACCTGTTCCTGCACACTGTGTATGAAGTTTTGAGGTAAGCAATGCCGTCTTGTGACACATCCTTGTGTCCCCAAAGCCCAGCAGAGTGTGGGACACATGGTGGGTGCTCCGGCCCAGAGACTCCATCTGTCCTGTCTGTGGCCGGGTCAAAGCCTGCCCCTCACCAAAGTCCACTGTCTAAGCAGCCCGGGCTGTGTGGAAGCCCTGTTTTTCCAGAATGATCATTCTCAGAACACGAAGAGCACAAAGAATCCGCTTCAAACAGAAAGCAAAACACTACTGCAAACAGCCGAAGCAGGGTGGGCGGGGGACTTTGATTGGGGCGTTCTTTTGAAAACGGAAAGTTATGAAAATAATTACATTCGCTCTGCCTTTAAACAAAACGTGGGTTTTTAATTAAAACCAGGCAGTCCCCGTCAGAACACACCGAAGATGAAATAAATGTTACTTGCAGTGATCAAATGGAAACTTGACTTTTTCCTGCAAAGCCGGGACTTACCCATTTCTCATACGTCGGTCTTATTTATATTCTACTTTTGCTGCTCAATCATAAACAAGGATATCGGTTTTTTTCTCTTTTTCTTTTTGACAAAGAGCTTAGGATATTTCATCCATTTCTCTGAGGCGCTCTCGTAATCCTTTGATATTCAAATCACCCTCTTTTTATTTTCTCTGTACCAGGGCCCTGTGGAGGGCCACGGGACACTCGCTTTGCAGTGTTTTCGGTGGCCTTGTGTGTGGCCGGAGCTGGGAAGTCAGGTACCCTGCCTCTCCATCTAGATTTGCAAACTCACTCCGTCAAACATTGCAGTGTTTTGCATTCTACTGGTGAATATTTCCAATACCCCCAAATTAAAGAAGGGACAGGAAGAGGCCCTCAGTGACATATGACAGGTGTCAGAGCTAACTGACTATTTTTTTATTTTTTAATTTTTAGTTAATTAATTTTTTTGCAGTATTGGGGATTGAACCCAGGGGCATTCTACCTCCAAGGTATGCCCCAGCCCTATTTTTTATTCTTTATTTTGAAACAGAGTCTCACTAAGTTGTGGAGGGCCTCACTAAGTAGCTGAGGCTGGGTTCTAACCTGCGATCCTCCTGTCTCAGCCTCCCAAGTACTGGGATGACAAGTGTGTGCCACCATGCCCAGTGACTATTTTTTTTTTTAAACTGGGGATTGAACCCAGGAGCATTCTACCTCTGAGCTATACCCTAGCCCTTTGTATTTCTTTTTTTTTTTTTTTGAAACAGGGTCTTGCTAAATCACTGAGGGTCTTGATAAGTTGCTGAGGCTGGCCTTGAACCTGCGATCCTCCAGTCTCAGCCTCCCAAGTCCTGGGATTACAGGCGTGCACTGCTGCATCTGGTATTAACTGCCTTTTAAACAAGACCAAGTGGGAACAAATCTTTTCTGGCAATCAACTAAGGAGTCCTGGGGTACTGAGGGGCCGTACTGCAAGGTGAAAGCGCTCAGGGTAGCTGGGCCCCCTGCACCCTGTGTTGCTCCTCCGGGTCACATTGACTCTCTTGAGTGGACTTCCAGGCACCTGTAGTTACATGTTTATTTTGCCTCTGGGAAAGGCGTGGGAGGGATTATGATCTGATCCCTTAACTGTTGCTTTCCCAGCCCAGTCAGTTCACAGATTAAGAAGGGAATGGTTAGGGCCGGGTGTGGTGGCGCACGCTTGTAATCCCAGTACTTTGGGAGGCGGAGACCGGAGGATCCGGGTTCGCGGCCAGCCTCAGCTCTCTTGCTCTCTCTCTCCCTGTCTCTCTCTCCCTCTCTCTCTCTCTCTCCTTAATGAGGCCTCTGCAACTTCGTGAGACCCGGTTTCAAAATAAAGTATAAAAAATAGGGCCGGGGGTGTAGCGCGGAGGTAGAATGCCCCTGCGTTCAATCCCTGGTACCGCAAAAAAATTAAAATAAAAAAAAAAAAGAAGGGAATGGTTAGGGTACAGTTGAATGGAAGGAATAACGGCTAATGTCCTACAGCACCATGGGGGTCACTGGCTGCCATCAGTGAATTGTATATTTCAAAATAGCTAGGAAAAGCCAGGCATGGTGCACACGCCTGTAATCCCAGTACTTGGGAGGCTGAGACAGGAGGATCGCAGGTTCGCAGCCAGCCTCAGCAACTTAGCGAGCCCCTAGGCAACTTAGCAAGATGCTCAGCAACTTAGTGAGACCCTGTTTCCACGTAAAAAATTAAAGGGCTGGGAGTTGGAACACCCCTGGGTTCAATTTCCAGCAACACACACACACACACACACACACACACACACACACACACAGACATATACCAGCTAGGAACAAAGATTTTGAATGTTCTCAACATAAAAGAATGGTGAAGCTGGGCATGGTAGCGCACGCTTGTCATCCCAGTACTTGGGAGGCTGAGACAAGAGGATCCGGGTTTGCGGCCATCCTCAGCTACTTAGTGAGGCCCTCCACAACTTAGTGAGACCCTGTTTCAAAATAAAGAATAAAAAATAGGGCTGGGGGTGTAGCTAGGAGGTAGAATGCCCCTGGGTTCAATCCCCAGTACCGCAAAAAAAAAAAAAAAGAATGATGAATGACTGAGTAGTTGGTTATTCAACTGCCCTGATGTGATCAGAACACATGGTACACATATGTTGAAATCTCTACACTGCTCGCCATAAATATGCACAATTACTACATGACAATTAAAATGATATATACATGCATACATATTTTGTACATATAGATTAATATAAAGTATATATACTCTGCCACTTTTTTTTTTTGCCGTACTGGGGATGGAACCCAGGGGCATTCTACCTCCGAGCTACACCCCCAGCCCTATTTTTAAATTCTTTATTTTGAAACAGGGTCTCACTAAGTTGCGGAGGGCCTCACTAAGTAGCTGAGGCTGGCCTCGAACCCGGATGCTCCTGTCTCAGCTTCCCAAGTACTGGGATGACAAGCGTGCACCTCCACGCCCAGCTCATTTTTTTTTTTTAAAGAACACAGAGTCTGGGTGGGGTGGGTAGGGAGAGGGAGTAGCTGGTGGCTTCTAGGAAGGCTGTTCCTCTCCTGGAATACTCTGTCTGGCAGACAGAGCTGTGTGTCCCCTGGGCCTCTGGCTCCTGTCCCTTCCCCAAATTTCTGCACCCTCACTCACATTCCCAAGCTAGTTTCCCGGGTTTGACTCTCTGAAAAGTTCAGGGTCTCAGAGTTTCCAACCTTTCTGTGATTCACATTTGTTTCCTAATGGGGAGAAAAGAGGCCCCCTCTTTCCCCAGGGAAAATGCACAGAGGAGAGAGATTATCAAAGACCCCAGCTGGGCCCCGGGATGGCCACACATCAAATGCCTTTCGCAGAGCCCAGTGCAGGCAGGAAGTACGCCGGAATTGGAAGCATATGACCTGAGCCTCCTCCACAGGCGCTAGGCAGGAAAAAAGAAAAGAATAAAAAGGAAGAGGAGTTTGGAGAAATATGTTTCAACTTTCCTAGCGCCTCAAACGCTTGAAAACAGTTCAAGATGTGGCCACGGAGTTCAGCAATCAACCGCTATTTTCTTTTTCCAATTACTGAAGACTTCGGGACCACCAGGGGGAACGTTTGCATGTGGGGACATCGGGACTTCAAAGGTCCGTCCTTGCGGAGGACAAGGAGGGGCCAAGGTCAGGCAGCCCCCTTCCTGTGTCTCTGGTTCCACTACAGTGAGATTCCTGCAGAGATACAAAGACCCTTAAAACTCCTGGCCACGGCGTGGAGTCAACCAGGACTCTCCCTGTCGTCTCTTCTCCTCCTCGGTAATGTGATGCACATCACAGATTTTCAGTTACATCCGACATCTCTGTGTGTCATTGCAGCACAAGTTTAAGACATAGGGAGATTTCTGGTCCACTTTGGCTGAGTGTTTGGGCTCCAGAGGAGAGAAATCAGGGCGGCGGAAAGGAGGTGAGCTACTTGGGAGCCATCAGGATAGAACTCAAGCCCTATGATTTAAAAGCTAGTGTGGATCGCTCCCTTCTTGTCCTACCTGCACTGCGTCTCACAAATGCAAAGACTACCTGATTTCTGGATTCCCCAGCACCTGGAACAGCACTTAGCTCTTGGTAGAAGCCCGTCAATCGCTGTCCACTAAGTGCGTGACCTGTCGTGTCCCATGAAGACTCTCTATGTAATGGTCTTGCCTTGCAAGCAAAATCTTGTGGGTGCAGAATTCTCTGATACACTCTGGCAGGGCCGGGACACTTAGAGAACTGATGGGGGAAGCCCAAGCAGCAGACAGGGAGAGGAGGGGAGCAAGGGAAGCTCCTCAGATCCAAGACGGGCACTGATCGCTCCTGAATTAATCAGTTCCAACAGCCCTGCTGACGCTCAAAATCCAAGCAGAGAGCTCCGGATGGGGCTATATGCTTACCACTCACCAATCTCCCCTTCCCTTCCCTTCCCTTCCCTTCCCTTCCCTTCCCTTCCCTTCCCTTCTCCTTCCTTCCTTCCTTCCTTCCGTCCGTCCGTCCTTCCTTCCTTCCTTCCTTCTTTCTCTTTTTCTACCTTTCTTTCTTTCTCTTTCTTTCTTTCTTTCTTTCTTTCTTTCTTTCTTTCTTCTTT
>PVJS01000064.1:83616-97183 GCA_004027185.1 Glis glis
TTCTTCTCTCTCTCTCTCTCTCTCTCTCTCTCTCTCTCTCTCTCTTTCTCTCTCTCTCTCTCTCTCCCTTCCTTTCCCTTCTCTTCTTCTTTTTTTAGTACTGGGAATTGAATCCACAGGCATTCTCTCTCCAAGCTGCATTCCCCCAGCCCTTTTTTGTTTTTTATTTTGAAGCAGGGTCTCACTAAGTTGCTGAAGGTCTCACTAAGTTGCTGAGGTTGGCGTCGAACCTGCGATCTTCCTGTTTCAGTCTCCCAAGTCCTGGGATGACAGGTCTGTGCCACCACGCCCACCCAGCTGGTTCTTCCATGTTTTTGATGGACTGGGCTGAGATATATGGTCCATCTTGGAGTTATCATCAGAAGGTTCAATGACTCCTGGTCATGTGGAGGTAGAGTGGGAGACCAGCGACTCCCCCATGAACATGAGGGGCTAATATCAGCAGGCACATGTGCATGTTTAAGTTTAAATTAAGCCGGGTGTGGTGGCACACACTTGTAATTCCAGTACTTGGGAGGCAGAGACAGGGGGATCCAGGTTCGCGGCCAGCCTCAGCTACTTAGTGAGGCCTCTGCAACTTTGTGAGACCCGGTTTCAAAATAAAATATAAAAAATAGGCCGGGGATGTAGCTCGGAGGTAGAAAGCCCCTGGGTTCAATCCCCGGTACCGCAAAAAAAAAAATAGGGCTGGGGGTGTAACTCGGTGGTAGAAAGCCCCTGGGTTCAACCCCCAGTACCAGGGGAAAAAGTTTAAATTAATTAAAACGATAAAATTAATAATCCAGTTCTTGAGTCTTACAGGGTACATATTAAGTGCACTGAGTTGCTGAGGCTAGCCTTGAACCTCTGATCCTCCTGTCTCAGCCTCCCAAGTACTGGGATGACAGGTGTGTGCCACCCCGCCCGGCTCATTAGCCCACTTTTATGTTTCCCTGGTTCGTATGTGTGCATGGCTCTCATCATCTGAAATCACCATCATATTCATGTCAGACTCTTCTATTAGTCCATAATATCTCCTAGACTATCAATCCATCAAGGCAGCACCCACATTGGTGTTGTTATCATTGTGTACCTGGTTCCAAGCAGAGGGTTAGCATAGATCAGATCCCCGGAGAATACTGATGATCTTCCCCCCACACATAGGCAACCTTCAAACCTACCACCATGACTGTCACTCCATTTGCAATTGAACAGAATGCATTAAAAAGTTAAAATGTCCTTCATCCCTAGTCCCCTTGGCTTCTGAATTAATATTTTGCCTTCTCTGATATGAAACTTCAACACTCATTAGCATGTTTCCAATGAGTTCTATCCTGCTATAAAGACTAATTAGCTGCTGTCCTTAAGTTAGCACCAATCAAATCCCCGTCAACACGCATTTGATGAGTAACTGGAACATGGCCACCTAAGAAAAACCACGCCGAGTTCTTCAGATCCCTGGGGACTCTTGAAATGCCAGGAGTCCGGTGTTGGAGACTGCCTTTCATTAGGGATTTCTGCAGGATGAGACGCCTGCAGAGAACACATCAAGAAGCCTGGAGTCTTTGCGCTCATTTGAGTTTAGAATAGGGTCAAGGGGAGTTAGGAAGGACGCAGAAGGACAAAGTGAGTGGGTGTGACCTTGCAAACTTTGCCCTGCACCCCAGTTTTCTTATCTTTGGGAGGGGACATTGTCAACCCCTGCTGCTGGGGCACTGGATGGACTGATGCGATGCTGTGTCTACACCCTCAGCCCTGTTTTATTTTTTATTTTGAAACAGGGTCTCACTAAGTTGCTGAGGGTCTTGCTAAGTTGCTGAAGCTGGCCTCGAACCCGCGATCCTCCTGTCTCAGCCTCCCAAGTACTGAGATTACAGGTGTGTGCCACCATGCCTGGCTTAACCTGGGTTTCATAACATAATGTTTGGAGGCATTTAAAGTACGTATGTGAGAGAGAAAAGAAACAGACATTTTTCTAATTCTGTATTTAACCTGGGTCTCCTCTCTCTCTCTCTCTCTCTCTCTCTCTCTCTCTCTTTCTTGTGGTATTGGAAATTGAACCCAGGGGCATTCTACCTCCGAGCTACAACCACAGCCCTATTTTATTATTATTTTTTTAAATTTTGAAACAGGTCTCACTAGGTTGCCAAGGGCCTCACTAGGTTGCTGAGGCTGGCCTAGAACAAACAAACCTCTTGTCTCACCCTCCCAAGTACCGGGATTACAGGTATGCGCCACTGTGCCTGGCTTAGCCTGGCTTTCTTGGTATAATATTTGGAGATATTTAAGGTGTGTGTGTGTGTGTCTTAGGTGGAAATAAGTACATTTCTAGTGGAAAAACAAAAGCTGCCTCCGGGTAAGGTGACCCACCGGGCAGACAAGATGAACGTGAGACTTGTTGCTTGGCCAGACGTGGTGTGAGGTCTCCAGAGCGGGCAGGAGGCTGCAACACGAGCGCACGGTTCATGACAGCTGAATTAGAGGCTGGTTACCCAGCGCCCCGGAAACTAGGGCTGGTTGGTAGCACACCGATTTTCCCATGAAAGCAGGAAGCGTCCTGTTCAACCCTGGAAAATCACTAATTACAGTGCTGGCCCTATTTAAATGCAGGGACAACCCGCCCCCCACCACACACACACACATACACACCACCACTACCACCACCACCACCACCACCACAACCACCACCACATTCTGATTTAACTCTGTAGTTTCTGGGTGGAAAACACCTTGGTTGCTCCTGCTGACCAGAGAATCATCTATTTCCTCTTGGCTGAGAAGACAAGAAAGCCAGCTTGTCCTAATGTTGGGTTTTATTTTATCAGTGCATTTTACTGATGCAGATTCAACTTTCTAGAAGGAAAGAAAGAGGCCAGGCATGGGGGTGCACAGCTGTAATCCCAGTACTTGAAAGGCTGAGACAGGAGGATGGCAGGTTCAAGGCCAGACCCAACTACTTAGTGAGACTCTAGCAACCTAGTGAGACCCTGTTTCAAAATAAAAAATAAAACAAAAATAGGGCTGGGGGTGTATCTTGGAGGTAGAATGCCCCTGGGTTCAATCCCCAGTACCACAAGAAAAGAAAAGAAAAAAGGAAGAAAGGAAGGAAGGAAGGAAGGAAGGAAGGAAGGAAGGAAAGAAGGAAAAAGAAAAGGAAGGAAGGAAGGAAGGAAGGAAGGAAAGAAGGAAGGAAGGAAGGAAGGAAGGAAGGAAGGAAGGAAGGAGAGAAGAAAGGAAGGAAAGAAGGAAGAAAGGAAGGAAAGAAGGAAGAAAGGAAGGAAAGAAGGAAGAAAGGAGGGAGGGAAGGAAGGAAGGAAGGAAGGAAGGAAGGGAATTGCCCACCTCGGGGACCCTCTGTCATTCTCCGCAGTGACCATGTGGCAGAAGGCTGAGCTGTGTGCCCGGGATCCACACTCCCCCCGTGATCCCGAGACCTCTATCTCGTCATGATGCTGACTGGTCGCTCTAGGCTTTAGAGCTGTCTTCTCCATCAATACAAGCTAAATATTTCCTCTGGAGTTCCGAGGGAGAAAGAGACAAAGCGTTCTTCCTAAGGAGTAGAGACAGAGAATCCGACCTTTCAGCCCCCAGGATGTTCAAAGCAATCTCTGCATTTCCTCATCCCTTGAACGCGCACTTGCTGGGTCCCCGCTGTGCGCCTACACTGCGTAGATGCTGAGGATCCGTCCGGCAGGGCTCGAAGCATGGAGGTTACTTGCTCAGGCTTGGGAATAAACACCAAACAAGACAAAACATAATAAAATGCACCATAGCAAGATGGTGCTAAGGCGAGGAGGGGAACAGGAGTGTGGGAGGCTGCTGTTCTGAAAGCCAGGCTCCAGAGCCTGTGGACCTGGAGGAAGGTGCTTTGTAGACACATGGTAGGGCCTGTGCAAAGGCCCTGGGGGGAGAACTGGCCTGAGCATTGAGCACTTAAGGAAGAGTCCAGAGGCCAGGGTGAGGAGGGGAGGGAGAGAGGAAGGAGGACGCTGGGGTGGGCGTGTAGGGAGAAGGTAAGAGAAAGTGTCCCTGCTGCCGGATGGTCGAACCAGAACAGTCACTCTCTGGGTTCATAGCTTGCTGACTTGCCCTGTAGATTTCTCAAATAGGCCAGTCCATGGGGACCGAAAGCGTGAGGTGGCGGATTGGATGGAGGAGTAATAGGGAGAGATTGAAGAATAGGCCCCCCGTTTTTTTGGGGTGTGAAGAAAATATTCTAAAATTAGCGGTACTGGTTGTATAACGCTGAATGAATGTACTAAACAGAATTGGGGAGTATGCTTTAAAAGGGTAAATCTTATGACATGTGAATTCCATCTCAATAAAACTGTTATTAGCAATTATGAGTCTCCTGGGCCATAGAACAGGATACCAAGTAAGGGCTACCAGTTCCCCGACCTTATGAGAAAGTCGCTTTTCTGAATAGCTGAAGAAGTTAGTGTGTGGCTCCTTCTCCTATCGCCAGCGCTGCCTGCACAGGGTCCTGAAAGTTCCCCAGTCGCCTCCAGGCACCATCTGTCACCCCGAACTCTCCTCCGGCCACCCACCCACAAGACCTGCTGCTCCATGGGGACCCTGCTCAACATGAAGTCCAGACCCTCAGAAGCCCCCCAGACTCCCCTCCACCAGCAGCAGGGACTGGACTCCATGCTGGCTAGGTAGCTCCTCCCTGCTGTGAAGGAATGAGGGGGAGGGAAAGATCTCTGCTCAGTAATAGAAAACATCCCGACTTCCCAGGGCCAGGAGCAGAGGGGGAGAGAGAGCGGCTACGTCAAGGGAAGGATCAAAGCTGGATGGAAACAAGTCCCATTTGGTCTGCAGAGCAGCCTGTGCTCCAGGGGGGAGTACAGTCAGACATCCAAGCTCCTCACCACTGACCCAGACAGAAGAAAAGGAGGAGGCAGTGCGGCCTGGGATCCAATCCCCGGAGTGATGAGTGCAGCCCCGTCCCCGGGCATCCCCTGGAGCCTGCTGTGGCCCCTTCTCTCTGCATTCAAACAAGGGCTCCTTTCCCCCTGCATTCAAACAAGCTCAGGGATTTCTATCCCAGGCTGTGGAGATCCGGGGCTCTGTGACTAATGTTTTCATGCAGTGGTCTTTAGCAAGCTGTTGTGTTTGGAAAAAGGGCTTAGCTCAGAAAGGCCGGAAGGATGGTCCTTTCTTCTCATCCTTCCTACTAAGCAAGTTCAAGGAAGTGTGGCCAGGTGAGCTTTTAACTAGGGAGGTGGGGTTGGCTGTAGTGAGAAGATGAGACAGAGACAGAGACAGAGAGAGAGACAGAGAGACAGAGAGAGAAAGAGAGAGAACAAATGAATAATAACATATAAATTTCAGCTAGGAGAACTAGGGACACCAGCACCAATGGTTTTTAAAGTAGGTAGAAATTAAATTCTTTCTCATTTAAAGTACAAATAAGCAAACTAGTCCAAAGCTGGTTTGACAATTTTATGGGACAGGAGACGAAAGACCCCAAAACCATATACCATTCTCTGCCTGTGTTTTTTTTTTTTTTTTTTTTTTTTTTTGTGTGTGTGTGTGTGGTCCTGGGATTTAACCCAGGGACATTCAACCTCTGGGCTACACTCCCAGCCCTGTTTTATTTTTTTACTTTGAAACAGGGTCTCACTAAGTTGCCGAGGGTCTCGCTAAGTTGTGGAGGCTGGCCGCGAACCTGCCATTCTCTTGTCTCAGCCTCCCAAGTACTGGGTTGACAAGCGTGTGCCACCACGCCTGGCCCTGGACAATCTTAAAACAGCATTGCATTGGGTAGGGAAAACTTGTTGAGACCATCACTCTTTTGAGAAGTTCACATAAACTTTTTTTTTTTTCTCTACTGGGGGTTGAACCCAGGGACATTCTACCTCCGAGCTACACCCCCAGCCCTATTTTTCATTCTTTATTTTGAAACAGGGTCTCACTAAGTAGCTTAGGCTGGCCACGAACCTGCGACCTTCCTATCTCAGCCTCCAAAGTATTGGAATTACAAGCATGCGCCACCATGCCTGGCTATAAATACCGTTTTAAATAGGGTGAACATGAGAAAAAACAAACACACTCTCAGATGTGAATGCCACTCACTCTCAAGGTCTCTGAACTGTGAAGACTTTGGGCTGAGTTCCCAAACACTGAAGACCTGTGCCACATCCTGGTACTGTCAGCAGAATGAGGCTGCACCCTCAGGGAAGGAAGAGTCACTAAGTTATTACTTAGGACACTAAGTTATACTTTAGGATGCTAAGTTACACTGTAGGATACTAACTTACATCTTAGGATACTATGTTGCTACTTAGGATACTAAGTTACACTTTAGGATGCTAAGTTACACTTTAGGATGCTAAGTTACACTTCAGGATACTAAGTTACACTTTAGGATGCTAAGTTACACTTCAGGATACTAAGTTACACTTTAGGATGCTAAGTTACACTTCAGGATGCTAAGTTACACTTTAGGATGCTAAGTTACACTTCAGGATACTAAGTTGCTACTTAGGATACTAAGTTACACTTTAGGATATTAAATTACTACTTAGGATACTAAGTTACCGGCTGAGGATGCTACTGGTGCCTTGCAGGGATATAGGAGGGGTCTGAAAGCTCCTTGTAAATCCAAGGGCCTCTCCAGACATTACTATTATTCTTTTTGTTTCCAACTGTCTGCAAAGACTTGCACGGATGATCTAGTAGGTAAGAGCTGTCCAGGACTGGGTCCCTCCAAAGTCAGCTGTGTGGACACAGTTCTGCCATGATTCCTGAACCTGGGAGCTCTGGATTGGCATCGGGGTGGGGGCCCAGCAGGTGCTTACAGCAGGATAAGAACTTTCTGGCTCTCCTTCTTCCCTGGCTGCAGGTCCGTGCTCTGAAAGATTACCTCTTGGGATGCATGAAGAACTTCAGCCATGCTGCCAGGAGTCTCTTCGACAGTGCTGGCATTGGGGACAGAGGGGCACCCCCAGGGAGCAGCCTGGGACCAAAGATGCCTCTTGGTCATGGAGGGAAATCATCTTTGTGGGAAAAGGGCAAGTGACTCTTGTGTCTTGTCCCTTCTCCAGGACTGCCCTCTTCCCTCCCGTCTCCTAAGTAGAAGGGACTCTGAGCTAGAACCAAGTAGAAGAGGCGCATTCTATGAGCAACAGGGCGCCCTGGACCCCAGCCCTGCACAGACAAATGCAGTGATCTCAGGGCACCCTCTTTTCTTTGGGCTTTCTGGCCCCTCCTGATAAACCAGCAGAGGCCAGATGCAGCCAGGAGGAAGGGAGCTTAAGCTGCTGCCCTTCCAGATGAACTTAAAAGGAAAACTCTCTGAAACCTGATCCCCTTTGCCTGCAGAGCTGGAAGCCCTCCTTGGTGCCTGACAGGTCTCCCTGGACACAGACGCATGCTGGGGGAGGAGGAGGCTGACCTCCAGGTCTTTGAAGGAGGCCCCCTCTACACAGACCCTCCAACAGGCATGCTTGGAAAATAAGCAGAGAGGAAGAGGCGTTTGGGGAACCCTTTCCAATTTGCCTTCCAGATGTGCGGATTCAGACTGCTCAGGAGTACACTGGGAGAATGCAGAAGGACCTTAACTGCACCAGTTAAGTCCTCCTTAAGGACCTCGTGCTAATCACTTAAGCCAGCCCAACATCTCTACAAAATCGGGGAATTACCTAAAGCCCCGTGTGCCGGTCTTCTCAGAAGAGCCTGGCTGGCCTCCCTCCTCCTTCCCCCTCAGCCCGATATCATGTGAAATGGCTCAGGCAACAGTTAATAAATCTTAAAGCCCTGGGATGGATTTCATCTACTCTGCAGAAAAGAAAGAAAGGAAGGAAAAAAAAAATATAACCACATAGAAACGAGAAAGGAACCGGGGTCTGGGCGCAGTCAGTTGGCCAATCAGACAGCTGCAAACATAGCAGCCAAAAACTTAGGGAGACCTGGGGCATGCGGACATCTCTTGCTCTAGAGGACTTTCCAGGTGTCTATTTCACAGTGACGGCTGAGCACCTGCCTCGTGCTAAGCTCTGTACACAAGGCACGTCAGAGGTCCAGGCAGATCAAGACCCTGCGGAGGAGGGTCCTGCTCTGCAGCCCTTCAGGGGCACAAACAACAGATGCACTCATAATAAAGAAGCCCATTTAAGCTGAGCATGGTGGTGCATGCCTGTAATCCCAGTATTTGGGAGGCTGGGGCAGGAGAATGGCAGGTTTGAGGCCAGTCTCTGCAACCTTGATGCCAGAAGCAGGCATCTGCTTCTACCCCTGAAGACTAAGAGTTTTCTTTCACCTTATTGTGATCTGTGAGATGCTGAAAATAGTCCTGTCCATGATGATGCCTGGCCCTGTTCTCCTCACTTCAGAGAGAATATGTGTCTGTTTCTTTAATGAACCGGTGACATGGCTATGGGAACTTCTCCAGACAGCTGTAAAAACCAAAGGCAAAGCCAGGCCTGGTGGTACACACCTGTAATCCCAGTTCTTGGGAGGCTGAGATAGGAGGTTCTCAGGTTGGAGGACAGCCTCAGCAGGAACTCTCAGCAACCTAGTGAGATCTTATTTCAAACAAACAAAGGAACAAAAAAATAGGGCGGGGGGGTAGAGCTTAGAAGTAGCATGCCTCTGGGTTCGTTGAAGCCCCAGTACCAAAAAGAAAAACAAAACTAAACTAAAAAAAGGGGCAAATAAATTAAAAATAATTTTAAAAGACAGATGCAAACCACTGAGCAGTCCAGCATCGCAGAGCAGGAGCATGGGGTCAGGATTCATGTTCATCCACCTCACCTCCATGTTGGTTTTTCAGGAACCCCTCACACATCTGGTCTTCCCTGCAGTGTTACCCAGTGTTACTACATCAAGCGTGTTTGTGAGCTGGGATTTCTTTTTTTTCAAATCTGCCTTTAAGTTAGTCTATCCATTTGCAGAGCTCCACAAGGAAGGAATTAAGCAGACAGGAAATCACCCACATATGAGGATAAAAAGGTCTGACAGGGAGTGTTTGAAACAGGAGAAGGGGTGCTTGAACTCCCCCAGAGACAAGAAACAGCAAGGAGGTTGATAGGGTTGCAAAGGGATACAGAGGACTAACAGATGCAGAGAGCAGGGGGTGACAAGCCAGCCTGAGACTTCTCTCTGTGTGGGACTTCCAGAACGGACCCTGAGCAGTTTGGAGACGAATGGAGATCCCTTAAAGCCAGTGGTAGAACTCTTAGTTTCTGCTATACCCGAGTAAGGGTATAGACTTTTGACTATAAGGGTATTAAGGACATTTGACTGCTAGACTTTTGTGCCATGCACATTTCAAACCAAGAACCTAGAAAAGGGTAGAAAGGCGATCAAAAGCCCACCCAAGCTAGGTGTGGTGGTGCACGTCTGTAATCTCAGTACTTGGGAGGCTGAGACCGGAGGATTGCAGGTTCGAGGCCGGCCTCAGCAACTTAACGAGACCCTCGGCAACTTTGTGAGATTCTGTTTCAAAATAAAAAATAAAAAGGGCTAGGGTTTAGCTGGGTGGTGGAATGCTGCGGGTTCAATCCCTAGTACAAAAAATAAATAAAAGATGTAGCCCACCCAGGAGTGGTCCACACTTTTCCAGAAGTTTCCTCCTTGTTTAGCATTTCCTAGGCAGCTCAGCCCAGCTCACAAGGAGACTGAGGTGCTATCACAGTGGGAACAGAGTGACGAAGTCAGGCCCCAGCGCCCGGTGATTATTCTTATCGAGTCATTCCCCTGTAGGATGTAATAAACCAGACATGATCATCTTCAGGCAAAATGTTGCAGAAACAGCTGCAGTAATGAAAAAACATGCTAACAAGATCAGAGACCATGAAAAAAAAAAAAAAACAAGGAAGAAGGAGCAGAAAACAAGAAACTCCTGCCTCCATTTCCTCCTGAAGTTCCCCTCCCTTTCTATCTAATTTTTCTACGGCTTCTTTCTTGACGCATTCTCTTCAAGGCTGACTGGTTTCTGATTTCCGTGGCTCCGGTCATAAGTTGGTCATGCCAACTTGGCAAGAAGCCAGACTGTAGATGGAATGGGAAGATTCCACACCGAAGCAGTGGAGACCAGGGCTGGGCAAATGTGGAGGGGAGCCGCGTACACCCCTAGGTCTGAGTGCCATCTCTCCGTCCACCTTGGCCCGGACTGTCCCTCCTGCCTGCTGGAATAGAAGGACAGAAGGACAGAAAAAGGCAGCCGAGACAAGTTTTTCAGCCTGATCGCAGAGCTCGGTCATGGGCCTTTGGCATCAAGAATGGCCTTCAGCCTAGTGTCCTGCTGCTAGGGACGGAAATACCATCACAGCTCGGGGACAGACAGATGGCCGGCCAAGATGGTGTCTCTCTCCTGCTTCCATGCCGTGAGCTTATATTATCCTCCTACCTAGCAACAATAGGTCTTTGGCTTATGTGACCGCACATTTTTTTGGGGGGGGGAATGATACATATTTGATATTTAACTCAAAGAGCAAAATAAAAGGAATGACTTATCAACCTTTCGGAAGAATGGCCCTGCTAGAAATAGCAGCTTGGTTTTAAATATAGAGTCGCAGCTGGGACGTCCTCATCATATAATTACTTAACTGGAGATGTTCGGAAATGGGCGCTCGCTCGGCGTCAGCACAATCCCCACCCCCACCCCACCCCGTCCAACCCATGGAGATGCAGAGTGCGCAGAGAAAACTCTCTCACAAAGCTCCGTGATGACCGTGCCTATAAATAAGTAAGCATCTATTTAGGTATGCGCATATTCAAATGCGATATTAAAGGCATGCGTACATTTCCATAACTTCAGCCTCCTCCCCTCTAATGAACAAACTCCAAAAACATTTCTGTTTTACCCAGTGCGGTGGGATGACTAGTAATTAAACCGAAATCACTTAAACATTTATTGCTCCATAGTAGACAAGTGTTTTCACAATGAAGCGGGTTCTATTTATTTAAAATGCAAAATTATAATGGAAAATTACCCTGATCACTTAAGCCCCAGTACTTCAGACGCAAAATAACACTTTCTCCCCCATCGGTCTAATTTAATGAGCTGGGATAAAACATTGTGTATAATTATGGATTAGATCTTGGCAAATATCTATGCTCTATGTTTCCAATAAAATAATTCTGAGAGAGAGAGAGACAGGGTGGGGGACATATCATGTCCATCCAGGAGAGGGGTCCAAAGCCCACAGCCAAGATGCTTAAATTGGAATCCCAGGTCTTTTACCTTGACTCCCTCCCACCCCTTGCTGCTGGGTATTGTTGGGTAAATAGCTGATCCTCTCTCTGACTTACCACCCTCGTCTATGGAAGGGGGATAAAGCCAATACCATTCAATGGGGCTGTGAGGATTGCGAGCTAATACTGGCTTTACCACTTAATCATTGAGGGAACTTGATATTATCATATGTTTCATTTCCAATTTCCTGTCATGTAACATGAGGATAACCATCGGTCCTTCTTCTTCATAGGCTACAGTGATAATGGAATACTAGTGTATAAGAATGAGTGCCCCTGTGTCTGGTAAGCACATGAACACTTGTTGGCTGTTGTGGAGCTTCATTGGTCTCATTCTATATAAGGATAGGAGATTATAATACATTTGTGATGGGAACTATTTCTTAAAAACCTGCCTCTCTCTCTCTCTCGCTCTCTCTCCCTTTTTTATTGGTACTGGAGATTGAACCCAGGGTCATTCTACCTCCAAGCTACACCCCAGTCCTTTTTACTCTTCATTTTAAAACAGGGTCCTGCTAAGTTGCTGAGGCTGGCCTTGAACCTGTGATTCTCCTATCTCAGCCTCTCAAGTACTGGGATGACAAGCATACATATGCCCCCATGTCCGGCTCTTGCTTTCTCTCTTTTTTTTAAAGATTCAAATGTCAATATATAAAACATTCAAAAAGGCATTGTTCATTTATTATATAAATCCAGATTCATAAACTTACTTACTTTAGAGGTTATCAATAACAAAGATCGAGAATATTTCAGTGGATATGCACATATAGCTAAAATTTCTTTGCAAAGGTTGAAAATTCAGATAGTACCTTAAAAGTCCCCAAATGTTCTATCACAAAATTATCTCAAGGTGTATTAATTTCACCAAATGTCAACATTTGAGACTTAAAAATTTCACTAGAACATGGAAAAGAAAGGCACTCACATGCTATTTCACATGTGTTATAAGTAAGTCCGAGTGTTTTTTTAAATTGTGCTACTCTATCTTTTTGCAATCTATAATGCTTCTGGATTGCACTTAGATTCAATGATTCTTGACTTAAAGAAAAAAAATCGAAATGGAACCCTCCAACTATATAGAACTAAAGGACAAAAGTACCGTGGGGTTCAGCCAAGCTGGCATTGAAACGCAAATGCATAGCCTTAGATGTGTGGATTAGAAAACAATAAAAGAACCAATGATGTTTAGTTTCAAGAACTAGGGGGAAGCATCAAGTAAGTAGAATACAAGGATTTAAAGACAATTTTAGAAGGTTTTTGCTAATGAAATTAGAAGTCAATGTTTTCTAGAGAAGGCTAGCGATAGCTGACATTCCTGAGGAACACAGTTTGAAGCCATTAGGCTCAGTAGGGAAATATTTAAGTGAGGTAACACCTGCTGGGTCTGAACGCTAAGAAATGGGGACACACACTGACCCTAGAGCTGGAGGGAGCCCCTGCCTGGTAGATGTCTTGGGCTTTGAATCTTGAGGACATGTGGCAGGTGGTGGTCCCTGGAGAGGGTCTGGGCCAACACAGAGATGGGAAATTCAGGACATAGCTATGTCAATATTTTCACAATGGCTACTGCCTTTCCAGGTCAACTGAATTGAATGTTGGTGCTGAAACTAGATGGTCTCTATGAGTCCTTCTATTTCTTTATAAAATTCAGAAGTTTTCAACTTTTGTGGAGGTGGTATGGGGTGGAGGCAGACCTACATGAAAACTAGAGAAAAGAAAGAAGAGCCCGAGCCTCTTCCTCTCAGTCCTTCCTCCCTCTCCCCCTACACAAGACATACACACGGGCACACAGTCAAGTACTTTTAAATATAAGGATTAAATATAATACATGTGGACACACAACATGACCAGGTATATATACACATGCATACACAGACACATGGACACAAAGTTCAAGGATTAAATACAATACATGTGGACACACAACATGACCAGGTGTATATACGCATACATACACAGACACACGGACACAAAGTTCAAGGATTAAATACAATACACGTGGACACACAACATGACCAGGTGTATATACACATGCATACACAGACACACGGACACAAAGTTCAAGGATTAAATACAATACACGTGGACACACAACATGACCAGGTGTATATATGCATGCACACATGGACACAAAGTTCAACAAACATACACAGAACACACTCTCACAAGCACACACATACACACAACCCACATGTATATATACACAGACACATGTACACAGAGGTCACCCATACATACAACACACTCTCACATGCCTATGTATACACACAACACACACATATATGCACAGATACATGTACACAAAGCTCACAATGCAATACACTCTCACATGACTATGTATACACACAACACACACATATATGCACAGATACATGTACACAAAGCT
>PVJS01000064.1:97283-196570 GCA_004027185.1 Glis glis
GATACATATACACAAAGCTCACACATGCAATACACTCTCACATGACTATGTATATACACAACACACACACACACACACATATATACACACAGATACATGTACACAAAGCTCACACATACAACACACTCTCACATGCCTAGGTATACACACAACACACACACACATATATATACATATATATACAGACACATATATATACATATATATATATACACTTATATATATACACATATATATATACAGACACATATATATATATACAGACACATATATATACATATATATATATACACACACAGATACATGTACACAAAGCTCACACATGCAATACACTCACATGCCTAGGTGTACACACAACACACACGCATGCATACACAGATACACAGACACAAAGCTCACACGTGCGTACATATAACACACTCTCGCATACCCAAACATATACACAACACACAACACACATTTAATACCCCCACATACAACACACACACTAGAACACACATATGCACAACACAGAACAGACACATCTGCATACATATTCACCCCCACTCTCGTAGGCCTTCCGACATACACATATAATCAGCAAACCATTTCAACCGAACTTTTCACAATGTGACTTAGTTTGTGTTTCCTAGCCCTGGACTACAAGGCTCTTTCCTTAGTGGGTTTTGTGCTCTTTAGAGAGCGGAGGGTGAACGCAGCCCCTGGGCAGGTTTCCAAGATCTCAGGGCACTTGGCAAGAGGAACTGGGGCTTGGGCCACAGGAGCTCCTTGAAGAACAAAGATAATCTCAGAGCCGACAGGGAAAACATCAGTCCCCCCTTCTGCAGGAAACAGGAGAGACAGGGACTCGGGGACAGCTGCGTGTGCACAGTGGGCGTACGGGGGAGTGGGGAGAAGCGTCCACAGGTGGTCCCTTCCCCCTGAGGTGTCAGGGGGACAGGTGCACCGAGGAGGTGCGGAGGGTTACAGCCTTTTATTTTTAATCCTTCAAGAAAATCAGAGGCAGTGCCGGAGGGCTTTGGCTTAGAACCTTGACATGTGAGAATTATATGGTCTATCACTTCTGAGAAAACCACGGTGGCTCACAGCAGAGAGAAAGAGAGGGCGAGGGAGAGAGAGGGAGAGAGAGAGAGAGAGAGAGAGAGAGAGAGAGAGAGAGAGAGAGAGAGAAGTGGCGTTCAAGGAAGAACTGTTGGCAACTTTGACACAGAAGGCAGAAAACGGATGTGGCTCTTAATATTAATCTTTCTAGCTGATGGTCCCGGGGTTGGGTGAAGAAACTGCTTTTATAATAGCAGCAAAAGGACAGCAGAGGATAAAGTAGAATGACCTCAAAGACATCGCCCTGCTATGCCTTCCAGAAAGCAAACACATGGTTGGGGGCGCAGATGTCCTGGGATATTAGAGGGACATATTTTTTTTGATGGTGGTACTGGGGGTTGAAACCAGGGACATTCTACCTCTGAGCTACATCCCCAGCCCTATTTATTTTTTTATTTGGAAACAGGGTCTCACTAAATTGTGGAAGGTCTCGCTAAGTTGCTGAGGCTAGCCTCAAAACTGTGATCTCCTGTCTCAGCCTCCCAAGTACTGGGATGACAGGTGTGTGCCACCATGCCTGGCTTAGATGGACATTTTTTTTTTCGGTGCCGGGGATTGAACCCAGGGGTGTTCTACCTCTGCGCTACACCCCCGGCCCTATTTTTTTATACTTTATTTTGAAACTGGGTCTCATGAAGTTGTGGAGGGCCTCACTAAGGAGAGAGAGAGAGAGAGAGAGAGAGAGAGAGAGAGAGAGAGAGACAGGGAGAGAGACAGGGAGAGAGAGAGAGAGAGCTGAGGCTGGCCGTGAACCCGGATCCTCCGGTCTCCACCTCCCAAAGTACTGGGATTACAAGCGTGCGCCACCACGCCCGGCTTAGATGGACATTTTAAACACTCCGGGATGCCCTTTCTCAGGTGTCCATGTGACCTCGAGCATCACTGAGCATCATAATGAGAACAAGGAACATTTTACTGGTCCATCATAGGAGAGATGCTTGTCAGTGTGTGGCATCCTCATGGGGCTGCATAAAAGGCAAGAGTTGAAGCGCCCAAGCTAGACAGACACCCCCACATCTGAGAGCGTCATGCTGGGTACCAAAGAAAAAATATCCTATCATACTCGGTATGCCTAGTTTCGAATGACACTAAGGACTTCGGTGCTTATGGATGTGTTCATGTTAGTAAAAGTTCAAAGATATGCGGTGGAAAGATGATCAGTACATTCATGATAGTGACAGGTGGATAGAGAGGGAGAGAGGGAAGGAGGGACGGATGGAGGGAAGGAGGAGAGAGAACTAGGCTGAGGAAGGAAGGTGGAGACAGCAGAGCGGGGCAGAGGAGACAGAGGGATCCCAGAGACAGACGGGAGGGGCTCTGGGAGGGTGTAAATGCAGATTTCAGCTTTATCAGGAATGTTTGCTTTTTTTCCTTCTTTTTTTTTTTTGCAGTACTGGGGATTGAACCCAGGGGCATTCTACCTCCGAGCTACACCCTATTTTTTATTCTTTATTTTGAAACAGGGTCTCACGAAGTTGCGGAGGACCTCACTAAGTAGCTGAGGCTGGCCGCGAACCTGGATCCTCCGGTCTCCGCCTCCCAAGTACTGGGATTACAAGCGTGTACCACCATGCCCAGCTCATTTTTTTTAATAAAAAAAGACCCGAAGCCAGGTGTGGTGTCACACGCCTGTAATCCCAGTACTTGGGAGGCTGAGAGAGGAGGATGGCAGGTTTGAGGCCAGCATGGTAACTTAGTGAGACCCTGTTTCAAAATAAAAAAGGGCTGGGGGTGTAGCTCAGAGAGAGAATGCCTCTGGGTTCAATCCCCAGTAACAACTCACACACACACACACACACACACACAGTTGAAACAAACATGATATTTTAACATCGGTAATTTGGGATGGGACTTCACTATATCACTCTCCATGATATTCTCTATTTTTAAATTGTCATATTTTTAGTGAGACTTTAGCAACTTAGCAAGACCCTGTTTCGAAATTAAAAAAAAAAATAAGCTGGGCATGGTGGTGCACACTTGTAATCCCAGGACTTGGGAGGCAGAGACAGGAAGATGGCAGGTTTGCAGCCAGTCTTTACAACTTAGTGAGACCCAGTTTCGAAAATAAAAGAATACAATAGGGCTGGGGGTATAGCTCAGAGGTGGAATGTGCCTGAGTTTCTTCCCCAGTACCACACACACACACACACACACACACACACACACACACGTAAAAAATAAATAAATAAATAGGTGAGGGGTATAGCTCAGAGGTAGAAAGTGCCTGAGTTTCATCCCCAGTACCACACATACACACACACAAAAAATTGTAAACAAATAAATAAAAGGGCTGGGGGTATAGCTCAGAGGTAGAACATCCCTGAGTTTCATCCCCAGTACCATACCACACACACACACACACACACACACACACACACACACACACACACAAATGTAAAAATATAAATAAATAAAAGGGCTGGGGGTATAGCTCAGAGGTAGAACATCCCTGAGTTTCATCCCCAGTACCACACACACACACACACACACACACACACACACACAAATGTAAAAATATAAATAAATAAAAGGGCTGGGGGTATAGCTCAGAGGTAGAACGCCCCTGGGTTCAATTTCTAGTACCAAAAAAAAAAAAACCAGTGTTTGTGACAGGGGTTTCTCATTTGGGTTTCTCTGCATGCCATATGCCCACGTATGTGTTGTGTGCACGTATGTTTGAACACCTACGGAGACACCTGTGGGCATCACTATATTGAATGAGGTGCGTCTTCCTATGAACTATAAAGTAGAGCTCACAGAGGGATTCCTTAGGATGCCGGATGCCCCTTCTCCACAGCCTGTCAGGACGTCAGTGCGGCACAGTCTCAACAGAACAAGAGGGACCCACGGCTCCAGCCAAACAGAGCCTGCTAGCCCAGAAGAAAAGCAAGGAAACCCACAGGTACACACGGGCTCCCGGCGATCACGGCTGTGTCTCCCCAACTTCCATCCAACGTGACAAATCACACTGAGGCCCCTCTAACAAAGACACTCGTCACTAAATATCTGGCATTCTGTATTTGAGGAACATTTTTTTTCTTATTAATGCCTAGCTCTCCAGACATCTGGGGACCAGCTTAATGGCTTCCACATGGTTTCTCCCTGGGGCCTAGATCTGAGTCCCCCCACTCCTCCAAGCTGCCTCCTTTACAGAAACAGAAGGAGGCTGCTAAAACTGGGGAACCCCAGGGCTGCCAGCCCTCCACATACCACCCCATCAAGGACATCTGTCTACAGGAAGGTGTGTCACACCATCTCCCTGTCCTGTACAGAGGCACAATTAAAAAAAACAAAACTGTAGGACTCTGCTCCTCTATAGATTCGAGTCTGGGAAAACATAACTGTGTTCAACTTCTTCCCTAAGATCTGATATTTTCGCAAACCAATAAAAGTTAATCCTCTGGTCTCCTGGCTACCTCTTCCACACGCATTCATCCTTACACAACGGCTGCAGGCTTTGCAATTGCAGGCCCACAGAGGATTAATCTTTAACCTTCCCAACTGTGTTCCTTTCTTCCCAACTCTCTGGCACAGTTTACTGAGATCAGAGTACTAAAAAAAATTTTTTTGAAATTTTTAAACAGAAAGAATAAAAAAAGAACCACCAACTATGCTAATACTAGAGTTTTCATCTCTGGGGTAATCCCCCAGTTCAAACATATTGGGGTCTTGAGGAGTGAAATATTGCCAGAGACGTGGAGACGTGCTTTGCAAATCCCCGGGTTACGGAAACTTTGCTGTGGCCCTTGATGTCTAGGCTAGACCTGCCACTCAGGGCTGGGCTGCTCCTTCCCCCCCCAAAAGAGTCCCAGCCTCCGGCAGAAATCCTGAATTAAAAAAAAATAGCAGCATAGTTCCCATGGAAACGGGACAGGGGAGACCTGAGACGGACAGGGAGAGCCCAGGATAAACGTGAAACCACTCTGAGCTCCCAAGGTGCACAGAGGGGTTTTTTGGGGGGAATGCAACCAGTGACCCTGGCTGCTGCCTATTTGGCTGGAATCGTCATGGTGTTTTGGACCTGGGAATGTAGCTGGCTGGCATCAGACGTCTTCTTTCTCCTCCACGTGGGCTCTGTCCCAGTCACTTGCAAACCACCACCCCACTGTGCCCTGTCCGTCCGTGGCTGATATTTTTTGCTCACTGATTAGGTTTTTTTAATTACCTGCTCTCCTACAAATGAGTCTTGTCCTCAGCAATTATATCTGTGGCATGAATAGTGTGATGGACTAGCTACTTTGATAGTTTCAGAGTCGTTTTACAAAGCCTTCCAGTCACTCTCTTCTTACCCCTTAATTTTCATTGTAGCTGATATGTTGTTTCTTGTTGTTGTTGTTCCAGGATTCGTCCATGTCTACCTGTTTTCTTTTCTGGGTCACCCCGTGTTAAAGCCACCCACGCATGGATGCACAGCGAGTAAGTATAGGGACAGTGCCACAGGACACTGACATGACCTGCCGTCTGATGTAACTTGTTACATAGGTAAGGATTTGGGGGAACAGAAAAGGAAAAAAGTACCGAAAGTTTCACTTAAGTCGTTTTTTTTTTTATCTAACTTTGCCTCCCTACAACGTAATTCATCTAAGTTGGGTGTGGTGGCGCATGCCTGTCATCCCAGTAGTTGGGAGGCTGAGACAGGAGGATTGCAGGTTCGAGGACAGCCTCAGCAACTTAGTGAGAACCCAAGTATTTTAGCAAGACTCTGTTTCAAAACAAACAAAAAATAAAAAGGGCTGGGGGTGTAGCTCAGAGGTACAATGTCCCTGGGTTCAATCCCCAGTACCACACAAAATAAAATTAAATAAATAAGCTGGGCGTGGTGGCGCACATTTGTAATCCCAGTACTTGGGAGGCAGAGACCGGAGGATCCGGATTTGCGGCCAGCCTCAGCTACTTAGTGAGGCCCTCCACAACTTTGTGAGACCTGGTTTCAAAATAAAGGATAAAAAAATAGGGCCGGGGTAGAACGCCCCTGGGTTCAATCCCCGGTACTGCAAATAAATAAATAAATAAATAAATAAATAAATAAATAAATGAATAAATAAATAAAATGAATAAATAATGAAAAGGGCTGGGGATGTAGCTTGGAGGTAGAAACATACAGGTTCACCGACAGCTTTGGCAACTTGGTGAGACCTTGTTTCAAAATAAAAATATAAAAAGGGCTGGGGGGTGTAGCTCAGTGGTAAAATGTCCCTGGCTTCAATCTCCCCTACCTCCCCCATACACAACATTAAAATAAAATAAAATAAACAGGGCTGATGGTGTAGTTTGGAGGTAGAAATGTACAGGATCACAGACAGCCTCAGCAACTTAGTGAGACCCTGTTTCAAAATGAAAAAATAATAATAATAATAAAAATAAGAAGGGCTGGGGGGATACATCTTGGAGGTAGAACACCCCTGGAGTCAATTGCTAGTGCCAAAAATAAATAAGTTAAATAAAAAGAACATAGTTCCTCCGGAGCTTCCAGAATTAAGCAAGTTCAATGCAAATAAATAAATACATAAATAAATAAAAGCTGGGCTATGCTTTATTAAAAATGCAATTAATTCCCTAGTGCTCTTTTACTGTGTTGTTGAGAAAGGGGGAGGAAATAAAAGGATTATGAAAGCAGAGAGATTTTGGAGCGACAGAACACCTGGCGTCTCTTCCCGCTTCTCTCCCTGCGCTCAGAAGCAAGGAGGCAGCTCCTGCTTCCATGTCCCCTTCCTTGAAAGTGACAGACTAATTACCCCAGTGTGGACGGGCTTTGTGGGAGCTGTCTCCAAGCTCGCTTTCTCTCTCTCAGGCTGCTGGGTTGCGGTCTCCATCTCGATACAGCGCAGCCCAGGACTGCCCAACCTCACCCTGGGCTGGGCGGGATGGAGAGCCCAGGGTCCTCTGGGGACCAGGGTGGTGTGTGATTCCGCGCTTGCAAATAAACGTGGACCAGACAGAGGTGTGCATCAGTCAAAGCTCAGAAGTGGCCATGTTTATCATTTGTACCAGCTCTGGCATCTTGAATTTTTTTGTTGTTGTTGCTTTCTGGAATAAAGTGCCCCGGCACCTTGAAAAGTTTTCTGTTGCTGTTGTTATTGTTTTTGTTTTCTGGAAGGATCACAGCAAACTTAATGTTGATCCTACCCTGCCATGCTAGCTAGCAAACATCTCTGGTACCCAGAGAACCTGCCAAGAGGACATGCCCAAGGAGGATGTAGGTTTGGTCCAGTGATGGCCATGTTAAGATTTTTGTTTTATTGGTTTCGTGTGTGTGTGTGTGTGTGTGTGTGTGTGTGTGTGTGTGTGTGTGATGCTGGGGATTGAACCCAGAGATATTCTACCTCTGAGCTGCACCCTCAGCCCTATTTTATTTTTTATTTAGAAACAGGGTCTCGGAGCTGGGCGTGGCGGTGCATGCTTGTAATCTTAGTACCTGGGAGGCTGAGACAGGAGGATTGCAGGTTAGCAGCCAGTCTCAGCTACTTAGCGAGGCCCTCCACAACTTAGCAAGACCCTGTTTCATAATAAAGAATAAAAAAATAGGGCTGGGGGTGGAGCTCAGAGGTAGAATGCCCCTGGGTTCAATCCCCAGTTCCACAAAAAAAAAAAAAAAAAATTGAAACAGATTCTCACTTAGTTGCTGAGAGCCTCTCTAAGTTTCTGAGGCTCAGACTTGCGATCCTCCTGTCTCAGCCTCTTTCTTTAGAATTTGATAAATCATTGTAACATTCCCTTGCACTCATAAAAACAGAATAGTTTGGAACAGATGATATTTTTTTCACCTGATTGGCCAAAACGGTATTTATCTTTAAAAAAATAAACACCTCATGCATTTACTCATTCAGTCCTTCACTTAAATTAGAGGGGACACCAGTGGGTCTTGAGTCCCGCTTTGGACCAGGGACACCACAGAGCACAGACTCTAGAAAAGGAAGCACTACCTCTGTTCATTGCAGGGCACAGACCTAGGAGCAAGGACTTGCCAATGAAAAGGAACCTTCTAGAGCCACCAGGGCCCCTGGAAAGCATCTCCCAGTGGCAGAAGGCTTAGGGTTAGCACATCGATCAGGTTTCTGGGGGCAAGGCTCAGTCACTCGGGTCGCAGGTGGGGACCAACAGGACAGAACTGGGGGGCACCAGGTACCTGTTGACCCTGTCTCCTTACTAGAGACAACCACAGGGTCTCTCAGCGAGGCACTGGCTGAGCCATGGCAAACCAGACGGGGAAAGACACGCCGACGTGACGCGAAAATGTCCCCAAGACGTAGCCAGAACATCACAGGGGAGATGAGCACAATAAGCCGTGTGTTCCACATCACACTCGGGAAAGACGGCGCGTGGGTGGATGTTCATAAATGCATGTAATGCACCCATAGCCACATTTTTGTTTTCTGGAAGGATCACAGCAAACTTAATGGGGATCCCATGGAAGATATCACCTGTCCTGGGCTGGGACAGGCTCCATTTCCGTATTTACCTCTCTGCACGGTCCAATTCTCTCTACAGACACAAGCTATAGTGTTGCTGTTTGAAACTTCCCAGAAAGTGATCTGAGCATTGAATTTAGGGGTCCATACATTTTCGTTTCTATTTCCCTATTTTTTGGTACGAAATCAGCAATGGCAGCACTAGCGATTACTGCGCTGGCGAGCTAAAACAGGAGAAACAGAGATGCTGAATGTAGACGGAGGTACTCCCAGGATGGCAGCGATATCTGGAGGTCCTGCTTCCTGCAGAGCCCGCAGGGTCGGCGCAGGTCCCCCAGCTTCTCCTGCAACTCACGGCCACCACTGCTACTTTTAGGAATTCAGCACAAGGACTTTAGTCCTGGGAATTTATGTAGATGTGCTTAAAAAGTTCTCAGCAGTTTACACCGAAGACTGTTCATGCGGTGCTAAAACAGTCAACATTGAGAGTAACGCAAATATCTGTGAGTGTGGCAGAATATAAAACCTCATGGTTAAAGCGCTCCCCAGGATCAGGTAAAAACCTCATGGTTAAAGTGTTCTCAGGGACCTCGGGGTCAGAAAACGCTCACGATATTAATCTAAATGATAAAACAACAGCAGCAAAACATGTAGACATGTCTGGTTTTAAGATTGCAAGCAAGGATTTATACGCATCTGGACTCACAGGCATGATACATTACAGATATGAGATGAAATGATATGATATATATATATATATATATATATATATATATATAATGTGGAGCAAGTATGAGCAGATTAAATACCAAATTAAGAAAAATGGGCAGGAAGCACATAAATATGACTGACAGTTGATATGACTGAGTGGAGATTGCTATTGGTTTTTATTTCATTTTAAAATTCATTAATTAATTTCCTGGTGCTGGGGTTGAACCCAGGGCCTGGCAATATTAGGTAAGTGCTCTACCCTCCCTCCATCCCTCCCTTCCTTCCTTCCTCCCTCCCTTCCTCCCTTTTCTCCTTCCTACCTTCCTTCTTTCCTTCCTTCCTTCCTTCCTTCCTTCCTTCCTTCCTTCCTTCCTTCCTTTTTCCTTCCCTCCCTCCCTCCCTCTTTTTGTGATACTGGGGATGGAACCCAGGGACCTTCTACCTCCAAGCTACCCCCCAACCCTATTTTATTTTTTTATCTGGAAACAGGGCCTCACTAAGCTGCTGAGGCTGGCCACAAACCTGCGATCCTCCTGTCTCAGCCTCCCAAGTACTGGGATTACAGGCATGTGCCACTACACCCGGCTCTATTCCTTTTATAGTCTGAAAAAAATATGATTATACACATGCACCTGCTTAATTTCCACCACTAACACCTGCTACAAGATCTCCTCCTCTTCCCACATACACTTGAGGTCATAGGGCAGAGAGGCAGGAGACTGGCTGGCTCCCTGCCCTGAGCTCTGCCGATGGGCTCACAGTGACCTCCAAGCAGACCATGGGCCTAAAGATACGTTTCCACATGGCACGGGACATTTCTGAGAAAATCCATGTATGACCTGTTCTTTGACTTAAAAACTCCCTCAGCCGGGCGTGATGGCGCACACTTGTGATCCCAGTACTTGGGAGGATGAGACCGGAGGATCCTGGTTCGTGGCCAGCCTCAGCTACTTAGTGAGGCCCTCCACAACTTAGTGAGACCCTGTTTCAAAATAAAGAATAAAAAAATAGGGCTGGGGGTGGAGCTCGGAGGTAGAATGCCCCTGGGTTCAATCCCTAGTACCACAAAATAAAATAATAAAATAAAATAATAAAATAAATAAAATAAAATAGGGCTGGGAGTGTACCTCAGAGGTAGAATGCCCCTGGGTTCCATCCCCAGTTCTGCAAAAGCAAAAAACAAAACAAAACAAAACAAAAAACTATCTCAATGTAACCAAAGGCTGTTTGGGTCTTTTTTTTTTTTTGTCAAAGCTGTTAGTGGTCTTTTTGGCTTCTGAACTTCTTCTGTCCCCTCCCTTCCGCTTCTATCCTTTCCTTTGATTTTCTTTCCTCCCTCTTCCTCTCTTGACCCATGGCACCGCCCTGGTAGAGGCCCCAGAGCTGGCTCTGGAAGTCTCCGCAGTCCCCAGCCTGCAGCTTTGAACAAATGCACACAGGCCAACCGTTCCAGGACGCCTCTTGCAAGGGAGTCTCATTTTTTCCTCCACTGTGAGCCACCCGCTGGTCCCTGATCTGTCCACACTCCGTGACTGTGGCTTATTGGCGAAGCCCACAGATTCTATCTGGAGCCTGGGGAGGCGACAGAGGAACATCTATCAGCCATCTCATCCCACACGCCCGGTGCAAGGAGCTAATATTATCGCGGCAAAGACTCGCCTCTTGCTATATTGATTTTTATATTAACAATAAAAGACAGCCCGGCTCCCAACGCGCAAGGCCATAAAGAGAAGATGAACATCCCCACTGCCTTTTTGGCCCGCAATTTGTGAATATTCTCCAGCTAAGATTCCTGCTTTGTCACGCCCGACAATCTCCCCCTTTGGGCTGGAGGCTCCCCATTCTGCGGACAGTGGCTGGAGGCGAATCCATGGCTGATAGACCTGGTACTCTGTCTTCTCGTGTAATGGAGCTGCTTCTAACTGATAGTCATCTTAGCTCTTGGTCCATTTTCTTTGCAAGAAGCCAGGACCTCTTTGAAATACCTCTCCTGGAGCTGGCGCATAAATTCTGGAATTTTCTTGAAGTTTCCTTCTGGGAATCTCTTGATGGTTCCCTCAAAGATGGACGATAGCTGGTTGGCTTGTTTGTGTCATGGAGTTCCCCCTCCCCGCCCCTCACACGCTAGAACAAGAAGCCTGCAGAAGCAGGACCATGGTCACCTCCTTTAGGGCTACATCTGCCATCTTAGACCAGGGTGGGCATTGCAAATGGAGGCAGAATAAAGCCCTGGGTGCAGCTTCCTTTTAAAAGATAATAGTGTGTACTTAACCTGCCTCCTCCTGCTTATCATTTCAATTGGTATCTCTGCTTCAATAACTGCAGAGCATCATGGGAAAACAGCTTATGGGAAAGTCAAGAAATCTTAAAGAAGCCAGGGCAAGGTGATGCACACCTGAAATCCCAGTACTTGGGAGGCTGAGACAGGAGGATCTCAGGTTCAAGGACAAATAGTGAGACCTTCACTAGCCTACAGAGACCATCTTTCAAAATAAAAAGTCAGGCGTGGTGGCACACGCTTGTAATCCCAGTACTTGAGAGGCTGAGACAGGAGGATCTCAGGTTTGAAGCCAACCTTGGCAACTTAGTGAGACCCTCAGCAACTTAGGGAGACCCTGTTTCCAAACAAAAATAAATAAAAAAGGGCTGGGGGTATAGCTTGGAGGTAGAATGTCCCTGAGTTCAATCTCCAGTATCCAAAAAAAAAAAAACCTAAAGAAAACAGGGGTGTTTGGGCCCAGATTATTATTTGTTGCTTACATATAATTGGTACCCAAAATATTAATTAAAATATCACCCACTAGATGCTGTCAAAGGATCCTTTCTTGTGTGTGTGTGGTGTGTGTGTGTGTGTGTGTGTGTGTGTGTGGTACTGGGGATTGAACCCAGGGACATTCTACCTCCAACCTACACTCCAAACCCTTTTTATTTTTTAATTTTGAAACAGGGTCTCACTAAGTTGTTGAGGCTGGCCTCAAACCTGCCCTCCTCCAGTCTCAGCCTCCCAAGTACTGGGATTACAGGCGTGCGCCACCACGCCCGGCTCCTATTTTATTTTGATACAGGATCTCGCTAAGTTGTGGAGGGCCTCGCTGAGTTGTTGAGGCTGGCCTCTGATCTGTGATCCTCCTGTCTCAGCCTCCCAAGTACTGGGAGTTGGTGGGGTTCCACGCCACACATCCGCCCTTTCATGAGCTGGTCTTAACTTCAGGTAGCATCTCCAGTATCCTCTGACTTGGCAGGTGAGTCAGAAGCTGTCTCAAGTTCAAGAGGATGGGAGAGGGTTTCCATTTCTTATTGGGGAGGGGCATGCTTTTGGGAAAGTATGTAGGGTTAGAAATACCACTGTGTCCATCTTGGGAAAAATACTCTGCCATATTAGGTAAGCCAACATCGTAGTTTCCCACTATGCAAGCTGCAGGATCTCTGGTGGTTCTTGCTCAGCATCCTCTCCTAAGTCCTTTCAAGAAATGGGCCAAAGAGACATTCTTCTAGAAGGTCCATTTTTTTTTTGTTTTTTGCTTTGCACATGTTGTTGAGATATTTGTGGTTGTGCGAATTCATGGAGAGAGATCCGGCATTAGGTAAGCATAGAATTAAGTTATAATATGATCACATTATTGAATGCAGAGAGATCTTTACCCAGTGTCACCCAATAGTAACATCATACCAAGTGCAATATCACAACCTGGATATTGATGTTGGTATACATTTTTAAAATGTCTGTGGTTTTTACCTATGCTCATTGTCTGTGTGTGTGTGTGTGTGTGTGTGTGTGTGTGTGTGTGTGTGTATTTAGTACTATGCAATTTTGTTGCATGAACAGTCTGGGTACTCACCAACACGAGGCACCATATAGAAAGTTCCATCTGAATCAAGATCTCTCCTGCTGTTCTTGGTAATTATACTATTCCCCCCAAATCCCCTCCTATCTCTAATCCTTAGCCATCAGTAATCTGTTCTCCACTGCTAAAATTGTGTGTTTTCAAATATGCTATTCATTTATTTTTGTTTTTTTTTATTTGGTACTGGGGATTGAACCCAGGGGTAATTCTCCCTCCAAGATACACCCTAAGACCTTTTTATTTATCTATTTTTTATTCTGAAACAGGGTCTCACTAAGTTGGTGAGGCTGGCCTCGAACCTGGGATCCTCCTGCCTCAGCCTCCCAAGTACTGGGATTACAGGTGTGCATTGCCACCATGCCTGGCTCAAAAGTGCTATTTAAATGAAATCGCACAGTATGTACCCTTTCAAGATGGGTTTATCCCTTAGCCTGTTTCTCTGCAGAGTCATCCAAGTAGTTACATGTGCCAACAGTTGCTTCCTTTTAATTGCCTAGTAGTACTCCATGGTATGGACGGACCAGAGTGTGTTAAACCATTCTCCCATTGGAGGTCATCTTCTCTCCTGATTTTTAATCAGAATAAAGACATCAAGGCAAAAGAAATGATTTGAGTCCCCCCCCTCATGTATGAAATAGCTCCTGGACAGCTCCCCCAGCAAACCACAGCTGTCGTTCCTGTCTAGCTAGTTTGGAAGTCAGGTTTTGTGCATCCTTGGAAATCTTCAACAGGTTCACTTTTGCTGAAATTAGCCCAAACTAATTCTACTGAAGGAAACCAACGAACCCTTTATTGACAGGCGCCTGGAGCAAGGACTTCATATCCACACTCCAGTGGATATCGATGATGGCCTCTACTTTCTTGGAAACCTCTATTATATTATTATTATTGTTATTATTGTTATTATTTGTGGTACTGGGGATTGAACCCAGGGCTATTCTACCTCCAAGCTATGCACCCAGCCCTATTTTATTTGTATTTGGAAACAGGGTCTCACTAGGTTGATGAAACTCTCACTACTTGCTGAGGCTATCCTTGAACCTGAGATCCTCCTGTCTCAGCCTCCCAAGTACTGGGATGTCAGGCATGTGCTCCTATGCCCAGGTGGAAACCTCTTTTAAAACCTCTTATTATTCAACCATGATAACTTCATCTTTTGGGTGTATTCCTGTTATCGGGACTTCTCATGGCAAGTGGATATCAGCAAAAACAAAAACAAAACAACAACAACAACAAAAAAAAAAACAAACAAAGATGGAGGAGTCCTAAAAATTTGGGCACAACATATAATTCAAGAAAAGGTCATGTACCCCAAATCAGCAAAAGTCAACAATCACCAAACCACCTTATATGACTCTACAAAATGAAGATTTGGATTTGCACATGCTCAAAATGCAAAAAAAGAAAGAAAAATTTAAAAGTTTATAGGCCAAGTCTTGCTTGATCTCGTATTTCATGGCAGCTTGAAAAAAAATGAAATAAAACAAACTGATTTTTATAACAAAGGTGATTCATCCAAAAAAAAAATACACTTTTAAAACAACCCTCAAGAACAAAAGGAGGAGACAGAAGCAGGTCTGGCTAGTAACTTTTGGGGACATGGGTTGGGTAAACTACTGGGTAAGACAATTAAAGAAAGTTTTCCTTCCTTCCTTCTTTCCTTCCTTCTTTCCTTCCTTCTTTCCTTCCTTCCTTCCTTCCTTCCTTCCTTCCTTCCTTCCTTCCTTCCTTCCCCTTCCTCCCTCCCTTCCTTTCTTTCTTCTCCTCCCTCTCTTCCTTCCTTCCTTTTTTTTTTTTTGTGTGAGGTACTGGGGATAGAACCCAGGGGTATTCTATCTCTGAGCTACACCCCCAGCACCATCTTACTCTTTCATTTTGTAACAGGGTCTCACTAAGTTGCTGAGGGTCTCACTAAGTTGCTGAGGCTGGCCACAAACCTGCGACCCTCCTATCCCAGCCTCCCAAAGACTGGGATTTCAGGTGTGCATCACCACACCTGGCTCCAACTCTTGTTTTTGAGATGGGGACAGTTAAGTCCAAGGGGAGAAACGTTTTGCTGTGGTCCTAGTGAGAAGGAGACTCATGCAGGGCTGGAATCCACAATCTCTGACTCCTCGTCAAGTGCTCTTTCCTCTGGCCACTCTGCCTCTTCCAGAGGAACCAAATCCTCCACTCTTATTCCTTTCTGAGACATCCCTTAAGCACTTTCGTATTAGAAGGCTGCTGTCGCTAGCATGAAACTCATCTCTCCGGCGATCACGCCAAGAGATCCGATCTATCGATAAAGCCCCGGTTAAGCGTCTCCTGTCAATTAATTAAAGCCGAGACCCACGCAATACCATTTTTTTATTTAAAGTTTAGCAAGAAACGGCGTGCAATTAGCCAACAACAGACGCCATCCCGGCAGGGTTTCTATTGCGTTATGGATGGTAGTTCCCTAACTCGGTACAAAGCTATAATTAAGAACGTAATTAACTCTTGAGCCTGTTCTTATGTCACCGCCCCGAGAGCACATAATGACCCTCGTTGTTCTTCTAGAAAAAGCTGGGCCAAGTCAAATTATTCCTTGAGGGGAGTGTGTGTTTGTATTTATCATTTAAGTACACAAAATGATTTCTAGTGGGCACTTAGCCAAGAGGTTGGTTGTATATACAAAGCCAGCAAATGCAACTTTTCTTTTTCTTTTTTCTTTTGGAGTGGGGGGATATTGGGGATTGAACCCAGGGGTATTCTACCTCTGAGTTACACCTCCAGCCCTTTTTTTTTAAATTTTTTCTTTTGTTTTTGAAACAGGGTCTCACTAGGTTGCTGAGTGTCTCACTAAGTTGCTGAAGCTGGCCTCAAACCTGCGATCCTCCTGTTTCAGCCTCCCAAGTACTGGGATTATAGGCATGTGCCACCATGCCTGGCTGCAAGATAACTTTTCAAATGCTGGCTTCCAGGGACTTGGAGAAACAGAAATTTAGAGTTGTCTCTCATGACCGATCAAGAGTCACTTTCAGTTCCAGGAAACAGAAGAGAAAGCTCAAAATCGGTCCCCTAGGAGTGTATCTTTACACACAAGTGCAGTTCAACATCTTCTCCAGATTTCTGCTTCTGACTCGGTTAGGGCTATGTTCATACCTACTTCATTGCTCATGGCCCATCCTCAACCTGGCATCTAACAGATCCTCAAGAAACACTTCTTAGCCGGGCGTGGTGGCGCACGCTTGTAATCCCAGCACTTGGGAGGCTAAAACAGGAGGATCGCAGGTTTGCGACCAGCCTCAGCTACTTAGTGAGGCCCTCCACAACTTAATGAGACCCTGTTTCAAAATAAAGAATAAAAAATAGGGCTGGGGGTGTAGCTCAGAGGTAGAATGCCCCTGGGTTCAATCCCTAGCACCACAAAAAAAACCAAAAAGAAACAAGAAATACTTGTAGCCGGGCATGGTGGTGCACACCTGCCATCCCAGTACTTAGGAGGCTGAGACAGGAGGATTGCAGGTTCAAGGCCAGCCTCAGCAACCTAGCGAGACCCTCAGCAACCTAGGAAGACCCTGTTTCAAAACAAAAAATTAAAAGGGCTTGGGGTGTAGCTTGGAGGTAGAATGCCCCTGAGTTCAATCCCCAGAACCCCCCCATACACACATACACAAAAAGAAATGCTTCTTATATAATTAAGCTCACAAACACATCACAGCCTCATCTCAAAATGTGTGTGAGGTATTTTCGATGCCTGGTCTGAGTTTATCTGATAAATAAATGCCAAGAGTCAGAATTTACCGGCTCCCGAGATCTCTAGATGCCCACAATTTTATAACCCTGGTTCTCCTTGGAGAACATCTTTTGTAAAAATCCCAGTGAGAATTATGCAAAGCAAGCAGGAGAGACCTGTGGAGTACATTAAGCTTTCTTTCTATTGACTATGTCGGGTCAATGTTACTAGTTGGCTGATTTCTCCTCTTTGTGTTTTATCATCTGGTATTTACACACACACACACACACACACACACACACACACACACACGCACGCACCACACTCTGGACCCCCAAACACTCAATGAGCATTTCTGGCTTGAACAGATAAATGTGTCATCAGTTGAGTTTACGGCATGCCTGTTCTTACTTAGTTTTGATTATATAATCACAAGGCAACCCAGGCAGCTCCTGGCTTGATACTGGAAGGTCAGTTAAGAAAGGAGAAATTTTTGCTAGGAAAAAAAATAAATGAGTCTCAGGACTGCACTTGGCACAGAGGAGAGGGGATTCCACCTAGAAGACAGGGAGGAAGGACTTGGTTCTAAGCATGAGATGTCTTACCTGGGAATTAAAGATGTGTCTGGAAGAGATCTGGTTATTTAGCCAACGAAAGACACAAAGCCCTCATAAATGTTATGTAACTGCATTTTAAAATGCACACGGGCGAAAGCTATTCAAAAAAGAAATTCAGGTTAAATGGATGGATCGCCCAGCTTTTGTTTGGGGGAGGTGGGTTCACAGGTGCTAATTACATTGTTGAAAAAATAGCTTGTTAAATAACCGTATAAATGTGAGTGAGTCACCAGGGTACAAGAGCGGAGCTTGTCCCAGAAGGAGGATGGTGATTGAGCCCCTTCTGCACCTGTGCCCAAAATAAGAACCAAACAAAACAAACTCAGCTAAGATGATGTAATGTGACAATTTTTAAAAAATGAAGCAAGCAAGGAGATGGTTGTCTGTCATCTCAGTACATGGGAGGCTGAGACAGGAAGATCACAGGTTCAAGGCTAGCCTCAGCTACTTAGTGAGACCCTCAGCATCTCAGTGAGACCCTGTTTCAAAATAAAAAATAAATAAATAAAAGGGCTGGGGTTATAACTCAGAAGTAGAATACCCCTGGGTCCAATCCCCAAAACCAAAAAAGCAAAAACAAAAAACCAAAACATCTCACACAGCTCTGGATTCAGGGCTGATCCTTCTGGAGGGTGAAGAAGAAGCTGTTAGGGCCTCTCTCTGGCTCTCAACATGGCCGGCAGTCCTTGGCTTACAGCCCCCTCATGCCAGTCTCTACCTTTGTCATCACCTGGACTCCTCTCCATGTCCTCTTCTCTTCTTATAAGGACACCAAATCTAGAACCATCCTAACTCAGTATGATCTCATTTAAATTAATGAATTAGCCAGGCATGGTGGCACACGCTTGTGATCCCAGTACTTGAGAGGCTGAGAGAGGAGGATCACAGGCTTGCAGCCAGCCTCTGCAACTTAGCGAGGCCCTTTGCAACTTAGTGAGACCCTGTTTCAACATAAAAAATATTTAAAAATAAGGCTGGGGGTGCAGCTCAGAGGTAGACTGCCCCTGAGTCCAATCCCTAGTACCACGAAAAATTAATTAATCAATTAATTAATCATATCTACAATGACTCGATTTCCAAAAAAAGATGCATCCATCCTGAGGTTCTGGCGAATGAGAGTTTGGGGAAATAACGTTCACCCATGACACCATCAAACTCCCTCAACAGTGGATGGCACATAGTAGGACCGTCACCAAACCAAGTTGAGAAACCAAGGGAGCTTTTTGCTAATGACACACTCCACAACAACTCTGATTGGCCTCCGAGAGAAGATCAGGTCATCAGTCAGCTGTTCACCATGTTCTCACCAACTACAGCTCTGATCGGCCTCTGAGAGAAGGTCAGATCATCAGTCAGTTGTTCACCATGTTCTCACCAACTAAAATCAATAGATAAAGAGTCTTTACAAAGCTCAGAAATTCCATGTACAGCAAGTGCTCAGATCCTCCATAAAGACAGAAACTGATAACACATTTCTCTCTTTTGGATCTTACTCTGGATATATTTTGGGCTGGAGCCCTATGCTATGGAAGTAACAGATTTCTCCACAGGGGAGATGAAAGTCCTTTGATCTCACTGAGCCTCCTGTGTGAGGTGCTGGCAGAGTCCAGAACTATTAAAGAGATTCCAAGTTCCAGTGTCTCCCTGGGACCCCCCTGGCCACTTCCAGGGTTCCCACCCTTCTGTCTCAGCTCTGAGTGATGGATTTAATCAACTTCTCAGACCATCTGCAGTGGAAAGCAATAGCCTGCCTCCTATGAAGATGGGCAGATCTTTTTTCTGTGGTGAGAACTCAGAGATGCTCTTTGGGGGAAAATATAATAAAATAAATGAATTCCCACATGCTGGGCTAGTTCTTAGCCCTCCTAGTTACAGCTTACTAAATCTCCACACTGTGTTTGCTCTAATTCGGCTCACGGCATCTGTGTTTTGAGATCACCGGGGACAGCAGGAACCAGCCTCCTGCCTCCTTCTTAACAGAATCCCTGTTTGAGCATTTCTCCACGCACTCTGCTGGCCTCCAGCCACAACCAAAGGGCAGGGTCCCAATTGGTGTTGCTTAATTATGGTGTCAAGAAACCCTTGTTCCTGCACGACCTTGGAGGAAGAAAATTTCTGCTTCTGTTCAGTCCAACTAATCCATAATCAACCCATCAGGAATACCCTTGGCTCATTGGTAATCAAGGAAGAGGAGGGCTGGGCAGGTTGGTGCCTACTTGTAATCTCAGTACTTGGGAGGCCGAGAAAGGAGAATTGTAGGTTTGAGGCTAGCCTCAGCAACTTAGCAAGACTCAGCAACCTAGCAAGACCCAGTTTCAAAATGAAGAGCTTGGGGTGTAGCTTGGAGGTAGAATGCTCCTGGGTTGAGTACTACAACAGAAAGAAAGAAAGAAAGAAAGAAAGAAAGAAAGAAAGAAAGAAAGAAAAGAAAAGAAAAGAAAAGAAAAGAAAAGAAAAGAAAAGAAAAGAAAAGAAAAGGAGAGTGAGAGAGAAAGAGAGAAATATGATATGATATATACAGAAGATAGCACAGATAAAAGACACCAGCTCTATTTCAGAAAGGGGGCTACAGAGGAGTGACCTGCTCTGTGCTGGCCCAGGGTTAGAGCCATCGAGGCACTGAGCCTGCCTCCGGGTCCAGAGCGGATGAGGAGCACCCTCCATGCAGGTAGTGGGCTGGGCTAGGGAGCTCGCTTGCCCTCCTCTCAGGTCCTGGTCACAGAAGACTCTCTTCCTCCCCCAGCAGAGTGAATGGTTGGCTAAGCAGGGTGCTGTCATGCAGCCTGGGCCATTCCCCCACTGGGGATACATGGATGAGGAGACATTCCTCCTTTTCAGTCCACGTGGGCAGGTAGCCGCCACCTCTAGAAGGCCTCTGGTACTTTGGTGAGAAGCAGCCTGTGGAGACAGGTTCTGCACTCTAGGGCTGCCATGACTGCTAGGAAACATCTTCATTCTCTCTGGACTCTGGAGGCTGGGCATGCAAGACCCGGAGGCCTTGGAACATCTTGAGGTCTCTCCCTGCCTTGGGCAGCTGCTGGAATCCTGGATGTTCCTTGGCTTGTAGTAGCATTGCTCCAACCTCCACCCCCGTCCTCGTGTAGCTTCACCCTTGTGTCCAAGTCTCCCTCCTTTCTCCATCTGAGGATACCAACCATTGGATTTAGGAACCATTCCTTGTCTACGATGACCTCATCCTAGCTAATGACCTCCATAATGAGCCTATTTCCAAAGCAGGTCCCATTCTGAGGTTCTGGTGAAACTGAATGTTTTGGGGGACACTATTCAAACCCACAAAGGAAAGCAGAACTCAGACAGGGAGGGAAGATGCTAAACGTTCCCCATGGGGTGCCTGGAGCCAGCCGTGCCTGAGAGGGTCTCTACTGTTGGATTTCACAGACGATGAGGTAGGCAGCTTCTAAGGGTGCTGTGGAGGCAGCTTGGAGCTGGCTTCCCATCACTTGCCACTCTGAATCCTGCTGAACCCCATCTGAGGGGAGCAGAGAATGAGGCCAGAGGATGTGGGTTAACTTCTGACTTTGAATCACCAGCTAAACGCTCTGCAGAGGCAGTCAGCTGGCTGAGGAGAGTGGGCCACGAGTGACAGAGAAGGGGACCTCGAGGACCATGCTAGAGGGGACAATTTGAGCAAGGGGTACAGGGCAGAATGTGGGGCAGCTGCGGGAGCCCTGTTCAGACCCAGTGGCCTCATCTCTTTCACAGAGGACAGAGGGAGCCAGTAATTGCTCTGTAAGTACCCCGCGCGAGTCCGACGTACTTCTGTGCACAGTTAATTGACTTGATCAACATTTAGTGCTAACTCTGTTGCTGTGGCAACGTTTTCGGACTCTCTCCTGGAGAAAACAAATGCAGGGCACAGAGGGAGAGGAGAAGCTGCCTTCTGTCCGGTTCTACGGAATGTATCCTCCTTACCTGGGCGGTAGAAACAGCTCCCCGTGGAGCTCACTGAATGGGAAACAAAGCCCTGGCATTGAATCCATGGGGAAGGCCTGCCTCACAATTCCATAATTGCACCGAGGAACTTGAAGACAGCAATGGAGGAGAGAGAACACAATGCAGACCTGAGCATCCAGCTCAGCTGAGTTAGCCAGTAACGGCTACAAAGTCGCTGGGTCCCTAGGTCACCAGGGTGTTGGAGACTGTGGGTCACAACTCCTGGGCTGGCTGCATGGGGTAGGTGGAGGAGTGAGCAAGCCAGGACTTGACTAAGTCCCTTTGCAGGTCCCATGCTTATCAGGCAAAATAGTATTCATATGAACACTAGTATAACTATTATTCACTACCAATAGTATTTGATAATGTAATTCAGCAGTGTTTAGTTCACTTAAATAGTTAAAAATAGTGCTCATCATCATTATTATTCTCAAAATGCATGGAAAGGCTCAGAGTAGCAATTGTTTGCAATAGCCCAAAGGTAGAAAAAAATCCAAATATCCATTGGCGGGTACAGGGGCCAACAAATTGTGATTTATGCATTCATACAATAGAGTATAACCCAGCCCTGAAGAAGAATGAAGTGTTGGTTGAAACTCAGAAACATGAGAGCAAATGAACCTACAGTAAAGACACCATGATTTAAAAATAAAATGCATGTGGTAGATGTAGTGGTGCTCACCTGTAATCCAAGTCCTTGGGAGGCTGAGACAGGTTTATTTCAGGTTTGTGGCCAGTTTCAGCAACCTAGTGAGACCCTGTTTCATAAACAATACAATAGAATAAGTAAAACAAAATAAAATGAGCCAGGTGTGGTGCCACATGCCTGTCATCCGAGTACTTGGGAGGCTGAGACAGGAGGATCAGTTTTGTGGTCAGCCTCAGCAACTTAGCGAGACCCTGTTTCAAAATAAAAATAAAATAAAAAAGGGGTGGGGAGGTAGCTCAGGGGTAGAATGCCCCTGGGTTCAGTCCCCAGTGCCCCCTTCAAAAAAAATGCATGTGCTGGTATTTCTTGTGTAACAAAAATTTCAAGTTTACAACAAACGTTCGGAAACTCTGTAAGTGCAAGTGCATGGCCAAAAATCACAGAGTTAAAAGGAGGGAAACCAAACTTGAAGTTTACTCTTCATTTGGCTCCTCACTCCTGGGCCAGGGCTTAGCTCGGGCTCTGCATCCATCCTCTCTACTACCCCTGGCATGTCAGGCAATGCCACCGATATGATCGAGAAGACCCACCTTTGCCAGAGTGAGGACACAGAACCCCGTCTTCTCCATCCTCCATCACCTCAGATACACTGAACATCCAGGACTCCCTTCACCCAGCACAGCTATGACAACCATCCAGTCCCCACAGCTGGGGGAGACTGCTTCCCATCTCATTTCTAAAATGCCACTTCCCTGTGTGGGGACGGAAAGAGAAAAGGTAATTGAACTTAAGCGCTAATTAGTTCTCAGGAAGGAAGGCTCTCCATTCAGCCTGGGGGGCTGGAAGGGTCCAGAGTCTCCCACAAAGAGGTCCTGGGAGCAGCCTCCAGCCTGGTATGTACTGCTCAGTGGTGTTAGGAAAAGGTCAGCGGGCCTGCAGCGTCTGGAGTCTGAGGCTCTTCCAGGCTAGGAGCTTCTCAGACCCAGGGATTCCTCCTGGAGAGAGTAGAGCCCCCTCTGGAGAAGCCACTCAGTCAGACCTGTGAGGTCCTTCCCTGGGCTCAACAGAGGTTTCTAGAATACCCGGGATGTGCCAGTTGCAGTTTCAGCTGCTCCTGTGTGCACTGGTCCCTGCCATACTGCTGATACCTTCCTGAGCACTGTGACTGTCCTCAGCAATGCTTTTGCACACCGTGCAAAGGCAGAGGAATTCTAGACTCTGAGTCTCCACAACTAGAAGAAAACAGGCCTGGTGGAGGGCAATGTGCTTGTAAGACTCAGTAACAAGAGACACTAAACTTTCTGATCCCTAAGCACTAATAGGAGTAGTATGGGCTTCGGTGATTGACAGGTCCAGGGGAATGACTGCAGCCAGGAGTGTTGGTGAGGAGCTTGGGACCATCTAGGCAGACCATGAGGGTTTCCTTCTTAAGCAAGAAGGACACCAGTGGGCTCAAGATGTACACCCCAGGTGGAAAGACAATGTCTGGTTTGTAATTATTGCTCTCCGAGTTCCTGGATGGTCACTATGGTCTCTGAAGGGCCCCTCTTTGACCACCTGCCCACCTTGAGCCCAATCGCAGGGAATGCTCTGCTCTCATTGGATGAGCCTGGGTCATGTGACTGTCTCTAGCTGGGAGATGGAACCCTAGTGTAAGAGATGGAGGAGACAGGAAGTGGTGATTCTTCCAAAGAACAGAGAGAGGGTGGCCCACTGTGATGACAGCGAGGATTTCTGGGGGAGGAGGTGATGGAGGTCTGTAATGGTTTGGATTTAGAAATTTCCCCTAGACCCCATGGAAAATGGCAGCCATGTTGGAGGCCGGGCTTGGTTGCCAAGGAGGAGTGCCTGGGGGGTGTGACCTTGGGGATCATATAAGGTCCTTCCTCCACTTTTTTATTTGTTCTCTATGGCTTCTGGCCTCCATGATGTGAGAGCAGAGCCTTTACTCTCTCCCTCTCTCTGCTTCCTGCTGCCATGCCCTGAGCTCCACAGACCTGGCCTCACATGGACTGAACCTGAAATCTCCAAAAACTGTGAGCAAATCAATCTTACTTCCTTTAAGTTGTGTGTTGTCAGGCTTCATGGGTCAGAATGCTGTCTGAAACAGGGCCCATTTCACGTGGGACAGGTGGACTCATGAACACAGGGCAGACGAGTCAAGGGGAGGTTCTTCCACATCCTGATGTAGTAAGAAATGCACTGGGAACATTTATTCCGAACGGAAACTAAAAAGTCAAAATGCCATTAAGAGATAATACAGTTTTTGCTTTCCTTAATTATTAATAGACTTTGAGGAATAATTTAGAATGATATTAAAACTAGATGAAGGAATTCATAACACATTCGGGTCACATGAGATTATGAAAATATCTGGCCCCGTTTTTATGTCACCTGATAGAAATTTATCCCACAAAACAACTGTGAAATGTAATAATGTACATTAAAATACGAGCCCTCGATAGCTTCATTCCTTTTTTTTTTCAAATCCAGAGAGTTGGAGCTTACGGTTTTATGCACAGAAAATTCTGAACATCTTTACGCAAACATTTCTGAATTTCTAAAATACATATTGACTCCCACTTGGGGTGTTTGTACATCTTGACAACTCAGCATCCTTTCTACTTCCACGATTATGTGTTGATTTTAGGGGAGATGATTACTTTACCCCCATTCTTCCAATCCAAGTGGAAGGATAATTCTACAAAGTTAGCTAATAAGGTTCCCGCTTGCTCGCTTGCTCATTCATTCTCTCTCTCTCTCTCTTGCATCCTTTTATTGGTGCACTGTAGTCTCACATCATAATGAAGTTCAGAGTGATAGGGACATACATGCACACAGCACTTGGTGAGCTTCCCCCTGGCTCCCTCCCTACTCCCTCCCCTTCCCCATACAGGGTATTGAGATTGGCATTGGTAATTTCACTTATCTATATAATGTCAGTGGAAGTGATTCCTTCATTAATTCTCCCCCCACTATCCCACCCCCTCTCCATTGCTCCACTGGAGTTTCTCCTCCTTTATCTAAGTCCCTCTTGTAGCCTGTTACTCCTTAGCTTCCACATATGACAGAAAATATATTGACCCTTCACTTTCTATGACTGGCTAATCTCATGTAATATTTCCACCCATTTTACTGCAAATGACACAGTTTTGTTCTTCTTTATTGCTAAGTACAACTCCATTGTGTGTCTATACCATAGTTTTGTAATCCATTCATCTGTTGATGGACACCTAGGCTGGTTCCATAATTTAGCTATTGTGAATTGTGCTGCTATAAATATGGATATGCATGTGTCATTAAAATATTAGGATTTTAGTCCTTTTGGAGAGATACTCAGGAATGGTATAGCTGGATCATGTGGTGGACCCATTCCCAATTTTCTGAGGAATCTCCACACTGGTCTCCATAGCTGCTAAATTAATCTGCAATCCCACCAATAGTGTAGAAGAGTTCCTATTTCCCCACATCCTCACCAGCGTTGATTGTTGTTTGACTTCTTGATGATTGCCATTCTAATTGGGGTTAGATGGAATCTCAGTGTAGTTTCGACTTGAATCTCCCTAATTGCTAAGGATGTTGAAGATTCTTTTCATGTATTGATTGGCCATTTGTATTTCTTCTTTTGGGAAGTGCCTATTTAGTTTGCTCACAGGGCCACAGAGCCAGTGGAGTGGTAGGTGACCATACCAGCAAATGAACTCTTTCCAAAGACTTTGCCACTGTTTTTGAGGCACTGGGGCTTGAACCCAGGGCCTCCTGCACCCCAGGAAAGTGCTTTATCACTGAGCTATGGTCCCAGCTCTTCACCAAAGACTTTCAATCCTGAGGATACCCAAAAGAAGAAGTTCCTTCATTCCAGTGATGGAGAAAGGCTTCACATAGTTCCTTCCTTCCTTAATAATAATTGAGGATTTTCAACCGTCTCCTCAAACCTGGGGGCCAGCCCATGTCCTCGCCCAGGATAGCTTATCCAGCATTTGGCCACACTGAGCAATTCCCACACTTTTCCCAACATCCCAAGGAAGTTACAAAGCCCCTGCTCACATTTCTGCAGTAATTTAAATTTTGAAGAACCATCACTGATTCTCACCTTTTTCCTTTTCTCCGAAACTTGAGCAGTCATCCAAATGATAGTCGGAAAATGAGCAGCAGCAGAAGTTGACTAAATTCTCTTTCTTTTATAGGCCCTTCTGGAGGGTTCCAAAAGCCAGAACACTAACACAACCACAGAGATACCTGCCATAGAAATCCCGCCGTCACACAAACATTAAAACAATTAGGTGTATCTTCCTTTAGCATTTCTTTTCTTTTCTTTTTTTTTTTCACAGTAGTGGGGATTGAACTCAGGGGCATTCTACCTCTGAGCTACATCCCCCTAGCCCTTTTTTATTTATTTATTTTTGTTTTGTTTTGAAACAGGGTCTTGCCAGGTTGTCGAGCGTCTCACTAAGTTGCTGAGGCTGGCCTCGAACCCATGATCCTCCTGTCTCAGCCCCCCATGTAGTGGGATGACAGGTGTGCACCACCATGCTTGCTCTCTTTAGCATTTCTAAAAATAATGCTGCAAAAGAATAAGACATCAACCTTCAAGGGCACATTAGAATTTCCTCATGGGGCAAAGCTGTGTGTTCTAAGGTAGAAATTTTTTTTTTTTTACCTCTAAACGTTGCAAAAAGTAAAGTCAGGAGAATGTACATTATTTCCTGGCAGAAAGACTTTGCACGCTGGCTGGAAAATGAGAGCTAGTTTCAAGGGTGTCAAACACAGCCTTGTCTGGATGGATACAGACTTGGACAGGCTCTGTTAATCACACATGATAAGACATCCTGAATGCCTGAATTAAGTTTCCAGCAAACCCCCAAATGGGTTACTACCTCATTGAGATAATATCTAAAATGAGTGATGTCACCCTCACAAATATCTCCAGGCTACTTCTGGTTCCAGGTCCCATCTAGGTGGACACAGACCAAACCATCAACATCACACTGGAGAGTTCTGCCAGCACTCAGCACCATTAAAAAAAAAAAATCCAGGCATAGAGGAAGCTGCTCCTGCATTTTCTCTGAAAACACCCAGCGGTGGATTCAGGGGTCTTCTTAAAATAGGCGATTTGCAAATGGCAGCTCTTGGGAAGGCTGCCGCTGGGAGGTCTCCTTTTTAATCACCAGCCGATTCTTCCATTAGAGCCTAAGATAATGATGTTTAAATGTCATCTAATGCCCACTGTTTAACAGCTGCAGTTTCGTCATTCTAGATAATTTAATTTCCAATGGGGAGGAAAAAAAAAAAAGAGCCACAAAACCACACAACACGAAGCCGCGGAATCATCTAAAGTTGGGTGGAAGGTTTGTGCTTGGAGAATCAACTGTACTCTAGGCTCCCTGGGACGGCAACATTTGGGGCTTCCAGGGGTTGGACAATTAGGGGAAAATCGAGTCATCCCCAAAGAGAGGGACAGTATCAAAATAATTATAATGCAAAGTCCCTTTTCCCATACAAATAAAAGTCTCCCTCCTCTGAGATGTCACAGGCAAAGATTCCATCAGAAGGATGGCTGGGGAATGTGATGGGGAGAGCCCCCCTGGTCTCATCTCTGTTTCTTCCCGTCCCTCTCTGAATGGGCACTGTCAGCTTGCTCTAGGGGTATCTCAGCTGCCATGACTAACCTGAGGATGCCATGTTCCTTACCAAATTCAAACTGAGCCTCCCATTTCACCAGCGCCATCTTTTCCAAGCCAGGCGTCCAAGTAGGCTTTGAGCGCCCTGGGAGTCAGCCCTTAGGACTGACTCCATCACGGATTCAGGTATGGAAGATGAAAATCACGTGGAAGGAAACTCACCTGCCTGAAAGTCCAACTTCCGGGGCAGCCGGAGACCCCTGGGAAGTGAGTCTCATGATCAGTAGCTCCAAATTCAGTTTTGAGTTTTCAGACCATAAATGAAGCATGTTTCAAGACCCCGGGCAATGGTTCAAAGGTGAGCGCAGACACAGGGCTGAGAGGGTGGCTCGGTGGCCTTGCAGGGCAGCTGTACCCCGACGCAGCAAGAGCGGAGGGTCCCTCCTTCATTGCACCGTGCATTTGCAGTCGCTTTAAGTACTGAGGGTAAGACTGTATATTAAATTCCGCCTCACACTGGGGAGATGACCGTAAATAAAACTAAACTCGAATACAGAGACCCCTGTACTTTGGTACTCCAAGTTCAACTGGGACCACATTTGTTAGCACGTACACACATGGGGGGGTGGAATTCTGAAGGATACAAGCAGGGTGCACAAACAGGGGCTCAGGTCGGCTTCCAGATGGGAAAGGAAGTTCCCCACAGAGCGAGCAAGGTCCTGTGCATGCAGGTGGGGGGTCAGAGAGGATGCTAGGGGCTGGGATGTAGCTCAGTGGCAAAGCGCTTGCCTTGCAAGTGCACCGCGTTGGGTTCGATCCCCAGTCCAAAAAGACAAAAAAAAGACCCCCACATTGAAGAGCTCTTCAATGTTTCCTGTATCCATTTATCAGTTAAATCATTAAACATTGCTGTAAGGATAAATAAGAGGGATGCGTAGTGGAAAAGCACATCCCAAATGGCTATGTACAGCCCGGTGGGGTGGCTGTGATCCCAGTACTTGGAAGGCTGAGACCGACCAGAGGATCACAGGTTCAAGGCCAGCCTCAGCAATTCAGCGAGACCCTGTTTCAAAATAAAAACAAAAGGGCTGGGGGTATAACCTGGAGGTAGAATGCCCCTGGGTTCAACCCCCAGTACCAACAACAAAACAGTCACATATGTGTGATTCCATTTAGAAAACGCTCTAGAAATGGCAGCCTCCTGAAAATAAAGAACAGAGAGTGGTTGTCGGGGTGCAGAGAGGTGGCAGGCAGGGTGGTGTAGACAGAGGTAGCAGGAGAAAGGGTTCCTTCAGGACCTCTGGGCTGCGGTGTTGCCCAGGGATCAATGACTCGGAACTCTGTGGACACACTGAACCAGCCTGGGCTCCCTGGTGTTGATATCATGGTGTGGTTAGAAGAGGTGCAGCCTGGGGATTACCTGATTGAATACTACACGGGACTCCTTGTGCCCTCTCTATTTTTTGGTAATTTTCTATGAATCCTTCATTATTTAAAAAAATGTTAAAACAGACAGAAGAAAAGAAAAAAAAAACCAAAATAACCAGTTGTCCTGAAGTAAGAAGTACATGTGTTGCATTAAATAAACAGGGATGGCAGAGGCTTGGGAGGGGGAAGACTGAGGTTGGCGGAGTTCGAGGTCAGCAATGGAGGCTGAAGACAATGGGGGCCATGGCGAGCTTTTGAACAGGGGGGATAACGCGATTAGATGTGCATTCCTAAAGGTGTTCTCTGGCAACATCTGCAACCTATTTGGAGCAGAAAGAGAGGAAATAAAACGGGCAGGAAATATGAACATGTTTTGTTCCCGATCATGCTATATACTCTTAGTGAAAAGCAAGGCCAGCCCCATAGAGAGTCACACCTTACAACAGCAAATCAGAAAGCTTACCATGGGGGGTGGGGACGGGGGAGTGTTTTTCCAAGCATCTGCTATTGAGGTCGTAATGCAAAATTCTTTTGTCGGACTTTCTTCCATTGGCTCTCTGGCTAAGGATTGTTTTAATTTTAAGTCTCAGGCAGGTTGGGTAGGAGGGCCCTGTGATTTGTTTTCAAAGCTTGAGGGGGGTCTCTGAGGGATTTGTTCAGGTCCAGGGTAAAAGGATTATACTTTAAGTTGAAACAAAACATGACTCTCAAGAGTGTTCCCTTGGAATCATGGGAGCGTCAGAAGGAGAAAGTTTAGATGAGATACTGGGTACTAATAAAGAGAAGAAATCCTGGCCATGGAGATATGTTTCTGCTGGTTTCCAGAAGCGCTGGGAAGAGAGAGGCTGGGGATTAAAGTCAGACCTGCTCAGCTCATCCGAAGCTCCTGGAAGGGTTATCCCAAAACAGGAGCAGAATGGGGGAGATTCAATACTAACCAAGACAAGACAGTCACTATCCCAGGGAGGCTGAGGCTTATTAGAAGCCTGAAGTCATGCTAGCAGTCATAAATTACTTGGAGGCATGACCAAGCAGTAACCCAATACTCTATTTATGACTTTAAATAAACCTGGCTGCACGCGAAAGCCCTTCTGAGTTGACTAACCTATAATATTCACGGCCACTGGCCCCGCATCGATGGGGGGCCATCACGGCCGGCCCCGCGTCTGTGTGGTGTTCACGTTACAGAAAATTAGCCAGAGCCAAGCAGTCGATACCGCATTATCTCCTCCGCTGAAGTTATTTATTCTGCCTGCGACTATTCATTTCATGCCAGTGCCAGGGGGGAAAGTTCCAATCCCAAAGCTCAGACCCTGGATTCTACTGAGTCCTGAAAGTCTGAGATGGCAGGGACTAATATGCATGTACAAAGGGAAGAAAGGAAGAGAGAGAGAGAGAGAGAGAGAGAGAGAGAGAAAGGAAGGAAGGATGGAAGAGAGAGAAAGAGAGGGAGGGAGGGAGGGAGGAAGGGAGAGAGAGAGGAAGGAGGGAAGGATGGAAGAGAGAGAAAGAAAGCCGGGCATGGTGGCGCACGCTTGTAATCCCAGTACTTGGGAGGCTGAGACCGGAGGATCCGGGTTCATGGCCAGCCTCAGCTACTTAGTGAGGCCCTCTGCAACTTAGTGAGACCCTGTTTCAAAATAAAGGATAAAAAATAGGGTCGGGGGTGTAGCTCAGAGGTAGAACGCCCCTAGATTCAATCCCCAGTACTGCAAAAAAAAAAAAAAGAGAGAGAGAGAGAGAAAGAGAGGGAGGGAGGAAGGAAGGGAGAGAGAGAGGAAGGGGAGGGATGGAGGCAGGAAGGGAGAGAGGAAGGAGGGAAGGATAGAAGAGAGGGAAAGAGAGGGAGGGAGGGAGGAAGAGAGAGAGAGAGACAGGGAGAGAAGAAGGGAGGGAGGGATGGAAAGGAGAGATAGAGGAGAGAGGAAGGGAGGGAGGGAGGATGGAAAAGAGAGGAAGGAAAGAAGAAAGGCAGGAAGGAAAGAAGGGATGGAGGGAGAGGGAGGAAGGGAGGGAGAGAGGGAGGGGAAGAAAGAAGGAAAGGAGAGAGAGAAAGGAAGGAAGGAAGGAAGGAAGGAAGGAAGGAAGGAAAGGAGGGAGGGAAGGAAGGAAGGAAAGGATGGAAGGAGAGAGGTAGGGAGGGGAAGGAAGAAAGGAAGCAAGCAAGCTATTTGGCAGAATGACAGGTGAATCTCCCGCATCCATAAAGACATGAGATTAATTCCTTTTAAAGATCACAGGGGGAAATTTTGGTGGAACACACAGTTTGGGAAATCTAGTCCAAATTCAGCAATTCCCCAAATGGTACCCAGATAAATGTCTTTTCTTTATATATTTACTTTAATGCCTAATAGAAGAAAACATTGCAAATATATCAAACCCAGAGAATTTAAAAATAATTTTGCGAGTCAGGCGTGGTGGTGTAATCCCAGTCTTTGGGAGGCTGAGGCAGGAGGATTGCAGGTTCACAGCCAGCCTCAGCCACTTAGTGAGGCCCTCTGCAACTTAGTGAGACCCTGTTTCAAAATAAAAGATAAAAAATAGGGCTGGGGGTATAGCTCAGAGGTAGAATGCCCCTGGGTTCAATCCCTAGTACCACAAAAAAAAAAAAATCATTTTGCTAGTCAGGCGTGGTGGTGTACATGTCTATGATCCCAGCACTTAGGAGGCTGAGACAGGAGGGTCGCAGGTTTGAGACCAGCCTCAATACCTTAGTGAGACCCTCAGCAACTTAGCGAGACCTTGTTTCAAAAAAATAAATAGGGCTGGGGATGGAGCTTGGAGGTAGAATGCTCTTGAGTTCAACCCCCAGCACCACACACACACACACACACACACACACACACTAATTAATTATTTGAAATCTGACTATAGCCTATAGCATTGTGGCGGTCTGAATATTTGTGGTTCTTGAAAATCCATGCATTGAAATTTTAATTTGTAAGGCAAGGGTATCAGGACCTGGCTCTGTGAGGCCAGGCCAGGGGGCTGGAGCCCTCATCAAGGGGGTTGGTACCCTTGTGAGGGAGGCCCAGGGCGCCGGTCTGTGCCTTCCATCATATAAGAACGCAGCCGAGGGAGCAGTCTGTGAGCCAGGAAGAAGCGCTGGCCAAACACAGTCTGCTGACACCTGACCTTGAACTTCCAACTGCCTCGGGTACAACAAGAAACCAATTTCTGCTATTGAGAAGCTACACAGCCCCGGGTATTTTGCTGTAGCAGCTCAAAGGGACTATAGCAAGTATTTATTGGTCATTGAACACCCAAGTCCTACCCATGCTCCCTCAGAGCACTGCTAGCCATTTCCCCCGATGATTTGCATTGTATATATACTTTTAAGAATGGAGTCCAGGGAGAGGCTGCAGCCCCGGTCCTTGGCCACCTTTCTGTCAAATCGCTGGGGGTGGGTTTGTTGCTGTCGAGTGTTGCTGGGTAATTTTAGCAGACTGGGAAGCTAATGCATGTGTCTGCCCCCCGCCATGGTCTGTTCTGCAGGGAGATCTCTGGGCAGCCTTGCCTGAGTATAGGAAGATGCTTGACTTAGCAGGGATGCCAGGGGGCCTCTAATGCACCCCAGAGAGGAATCCTGTTCCTCTCATTCCCCCCTGGAACATCCCCAACCCCTGTTCCTGGAGATGCATGCCGGGAAGTTTCTATTATTTTACAAATCAAGACAGGTGACCATTCTCCTTCATTGGGATTCCCCAGGAGAGCTGGCCATCTGATTCCCAGTTGGAAGCAGTGTAGGCGCTCGCCCGCCAAATGAAATCTGAGTGAGGTCATTCATTATGAAAATTCACAATGCAAAATTATAATAATTACCCCGATCCCATAAACATTATACCACCATGAATAATTTAATAGGAGTCGTGCTTTTCGAAAGAATGGCAATTAAAATAAAACCCAGGGAGGTGACAGGGAAGAGGCTCAGGCTGTTCACTCGGGTTTGTTCTGAGGGAGGCTGTATTGTCACCAGGTCATTTGTTCCCTGTCCTGAGGAATTATCCCTGACCCCAGGAGGCTGAGGAACAAAGAAGGCATAGCACCTGAGAGTTTATAAATGGGCCCCGCTTCTGCAAATGCAGATCAAGAGCTCACAAGGAGATGTCTCCCCCTGACAGAAAACAAGTTGATGCTTTTGCCTTCAAAAGAAAATCTTGCTTGGAGAAGAGATGATGAGACCCCCTTTATCATACAAATAGACGGGGGCACTCAAATGCCCCCCGCGTTCTTTTAAATTTTTGTTTGATGCATGCTTTAGAAATAAATAGAAGTTTCCTGGCTTCCCTATGGGTGCTATAGAATAATCAAACATCAGGGCGGAGGAAATTATAGTTTGCACTAAAGCAAGGCATAAAACCTATTTACCCCAAGACTTTTATTAGCCACCCACCAAATTTTAGTTAATAGCTAAAAGAACACACAATAATTTCCATAGGAAGTAGCCTTCTGAGATCATGGAGTTAAGCTATTTGGAGTGGCTGGAAAATAGGGATTATACTGGGGGTGACCTGCCCCAAGAGACTACAGAGGCCGTTTGGACCTGGAGATTAAAAGAAATCCTCTGAGCTGGGTGTGGTGGCACACACCTGTAATCCCAGTACTTGGGAGGCTGAGACAGGAGGATCGTGGGTTCGAGAGCAGCCTCAGCAACCTAGCGAGACTCTCAGCAACCTAGCAAGACCCTGTTTCAAAACAAGTAAAAAAGGGCTGGGGGTGTAGCTTGGAGGTAGAATACCCCTGGGTTAAATCCCCAGTACTGAAAGAGAGAGAGAGGGAGGGAGAGAGAGAGAGAGAGAGAGAGAGAGAGAGAGAGAGAAAGAGAGAGAGAGAGAGAGAGAGAGAATATCTTCTACACTCAGAAGTCAAATTTACACAGGTCCTTACTGTTTACCAAAGCCGGCGTACAATCTTTCACACCGACTTTCAAACTTTTAAAAACCAAGGTCTTTTGTAAGAAGTGATTTTATGGTGCAGGCTAGCACACATACTCACACATATACAGCACACGCACGGGCCTACCCTGTGTAATGTCTAGAACACAGATTCTATTTTATTCTATTTATGCAAGAGAAACCCTGGCACCAATCCACTGAGCTGTTTGTTTTCACCACCTCACAACAATTCTTATCATCTGTTAAGAGATATTTATGGATGGAGCACCTACTGTGTACCTAGCATTGCCCTAGGACAGCAGAGACAAAATCCGTACCCCTCAGGAACTGACACCCCAGGGGAACGAGTTGTATAGCAAACTGGCAACGCCACCTGCTCCATGAAGCAGGGGGACAAAACTCTCACCCTCCTTTCTTACGTGTGTACGGTATCGGGGATTGAACCCAGGTGCATTCTACCTCCAAGATACATCCCCAGCCCTTTTTATTTTTTTTTTGGTTTGTTTTTGAAACAAGGTCTCCCTAGGTTGCTGAGGGTCTTGCTGAGTTGCTGAGGCTGTCCTCAAACCTGTGCTCTTCTCGTCTCAGCCTCCCAAGTACTGGGATTACAGGCGTGCACCACCACGCCTGGCTTCAGCCTCCAGTTCATTGACATGAAAACACGCTCAGAATAAGAAGGGTGGCCGCTGTCCACAGCGGGAAGGAGATGGAGTTGGGCTTCGGGTTCAAGGGCCTTGGTCTATCTAAGCTGTTTCCGTGCAGCCTTTTGACTGCAATAAACAGAAAATGAACCTGAATGTGCATGAGACCCTGTTGTCCTTATTCTTTTTTTTTTTTTTTTTTCAGTACCGGGGATTGAACGCAGGGGCGTTCTACCTCCGCGCTACGCCCCCGGCCCTATTTTTTATACTTTATTTTGAAACCGGGTCTCACGAAGTTGCGGAGGGCCTCACTAAGTAGAGAGAGAGAGACAGGGAAAGAGAGAGATAGAGACAGCTGAGGCTGGCCGCGAACCCGGATCCTCTGGTCTCCGCCTCCCAAAGTACTGGGATTACAAGGGTGCGCCACCACACCCGGCCTGTTGTCCTTATTCTAACAGAGGGGTTTGGACATGGGGAGCTGACTATATACTGATGAAAGTTACCAAATGTTTCATGGCTCCAAAGGATGTTTCTCTTGCTGTCCCTAGATTGACCCTTTCAGAATTTCACTTAGCGTATATATAAATATATATATATATATATGTGCATTTATATGTATATTTATATTAGAGATGTAATATATATGGATATTTATATTAGAAGTATGTTATATATAAATATATATTTCATTTAGCATATTTATTTATTTATCTACTTTTTGTACTGGGGATTAAACCCAGAGGCGTTTCTACCTCCAAGCTACACCCCAGCCCTATTTTTTTTTAATTTTTATTTTGAAACAGGGTCTTGCTAGGTTGATGAGAGTCTCACTACTTGCCGAGGCTGTCCTCGAACCTGCAATCCTCCTGTTTCGGCCTCCCAAGTACTGGAATGATAGGTGTATGCCACCATGCCCGGCTTATTTATCTATGTTTGCAGTGGTGGGGATGGAACCCAGGGCCTTAAGTATGCTAGTCAGGTGCTCCGCTGCTGGGCTATACCCCTAGCCTTGCCCTTCCAGAATTTCAGGAAACCATTTCCCCATCTGTCCTAGAAGCACTTGTTCAAAGTTATGACAGCGAATGCAATCAGGAGTTTCAAATCACAGGGAGGAAGCGGTGACTATCAGATCTGCCAGCCCCCTCTGCACCTGGGCCCGAGGCCAGCATCTGCCCAAGTGCACAATTTGGGATAATTTGGGATAAAACGAAGAAGGACCTTTAAACACGCTATCAGTTATGTATTTATCTTAATGTTTGGGGGGAAAAGCAATTAGCATGTAAAACAGTGATTTTTATGGAAATGATTGCTCAGGGCAAAGCTAAGATTAAAAGAAAAGATTTGAAGTAGATAAAAAAAACTGTTAAGTCGGTGAAAAATTCAAAATAGAGGAAAAACTGTTATTAAGCCACTGAACATTCAAAATAGAGAAAAAGTGTTATTAAGTCAGTGGGACTGTAGGTGACACTAATATATGGTAAAAAAAAAAACACAGAGGATCTTATAGGGCAGACTGCAAATTAGAAAGTGCTGATTTTAGAACTTGCCAGCAATTTTGTGTCTTTGAAGATGGGGACTTCAAATCTGCCTCTTGGGCATACTTCCTTTCTTTCTGAATATTCTTCAAAAATGAGGTGTGTGTGTGTGTGTGTGTGTGTATGTGTGTGTGTGTATGTGTCTTCAGCTGAACCCCTACAAAGCAAGTACTGTACGCTTTTGGCGGAAAAACTGCGAAGTCACCATCAACCTGTGTGTAAACATTAAATGTTTTGTTAAATCATGCAATATAGATGTATGAAGAGGACCACGGCACACCATAGAGTTGGGGACTTTGTAAAAATTCCTAAATCTGAGATTTGATTATCCGGTGTACAAAAAACTAATGGCTAGTCCTGGCGGTGTGCCTGGGTGTAGTGTGTGTATGTGTGTGTGTGTGTGTCCCTGTATGAGTATCCCTGTATGAGTGTGAATAAGTGTGAGTGTGTGAGCATGCATACGAGTGTGAACCCGTGTTTGCACACATGTGCATGCAGACATGTCTAAGCATTTTTTTCCCAGAAGAATGAGAGCCAAGAAGACTTGGTTTGACCCCAGAAAGAAGAGCAGCAAGCTGGGGTCCCCCCTACCCAACTCTCATGGAAGGGAAGTTTGTGAAAGGGATGTCCCCAGCTGGGGACACTCCAGACTTCAGAGACAACAGGGGGGACTCGCCTGCCAGCGTAGAAGAATGACCCCCTCCACGGCAAGGTGGACGCCCTGTCTATCCTCACCTTTGGGATATTCTTGTTGAAATTCCCAACTGGTCTCGGTGGTGGGGGAACTGTGAGCAAGGCCACCTCCCCTAGCTGTCACCTGGGAGACAGATGGGCTCACATGTATCCCAGGAAGACCTCAGTAATAGGGCCATACAGAGAGACAGGGGACATGAACAGTAAGAGAGGGTCCTGCAGGGATCACGGGGGACACTGAGGATGCTAAGATTACTCTGGTCACGCAAGTCTCCAAGTGTTGAATGTTCAAAAGGGCTGGATCAATTTGACCTGAACACAATTATTATTTCCAAATGAATGTGGGTGAAATTGAAGGACATTCTATCCCCCCCCCCACAAAAAAATATCTGGCCTGCACTGTTCAAACACGCCAGGGTTAGGAAAGATAACAACAAACAAAAGCTGAAAAACTGTTTCCAATTATAAGAAAGAGACATGACAACAACATGGAGTGTGTGATTCGGGGACCCAGAAAAACGCTGTTTTCTGACATGAACAGAAAAAATTGACAGCATTTGAACAAAACAGGTAGCTAGGATATACTTTGGCGGTCATGTCATTTTCTTGGTTTTGACCGTGGTAATAGGGTTAGGTTAAAGAATGCCCTTGTTTTAGGTGAAACACAAAGAGTAACATGTGTACAACTTGTTCATAAATAGTTCAGAAGAGTTACACACACACACACACACACACACACACACACACACACACACACACGGAGAAAGAGAGAGAAACATAGACAACAAGAAAAATGTTAAAGCAAACATAGTGACTGCTAATTTGGGGGAATCTAGGCGAAAGGCCTATAGGATTCTTTTCTGCTATTTTTTTTTGCAACTTTTCTGAAAGTATTTCCATGTAAAAAGTTTATAAAAATATCTTGAAGCCGGGAGTTCTTTATCCACAGTGGGCAGTATTGAAAGCGTGGTTTTCCATGTGCCCAGGGGACGTTTGGCAATGTTTGGAGACATTCTGGTTGTCTTTACTGGAGCAGGGAGTGCATGTTCCAGGCATTAGTCCTGCCCGGGACACACACACACACACACACACACGCGCGCACACCCGTGCCCAGCATGTCGACCATGTTGAGGTTGACAGACCCTGATGTGAAAATTTAACAAAGGCACAAGATTCCTCCTAGATTTCAGTCACAGAGAATACCAGGGAAGCTGCTGACGAGCTTAGAAAAGCAGCATCGTTGGATAGAGACAGCCTCGTCCTTCTTAGCCTTTTTTTTCCCTCTGACTCTTGTCTACCATCTTTACTAATTCCATCCCTTCTCTACCAAGTGCACCGGGATCCCGTTCAGTGGACACTCATTTTCTGTGCCTAGTATTGCCTTTTCTTCCATCTTCTGATACCAACATCTCTCTTCTTCTGGGAAGGGTTCTTCTAACTCCAGCCACCTGGATGGGAGGGGAACTGCAATATTTGTCTGGATCTTGCTACGGTGATACCCTGGGATTATGCCCCAATTAGGCCACATCTAATGTCCCTTTCCACTGAAGTTGAGAAGTCACCAGCAGAGGTGGGAAACTAGATTTCCCCATGTAATAAGGAAGCAGTGTGGGGCTCCCTCCTGGCCCTGTGCCTGTGCGAGCACATCTAGATTCAAGACTTGGATTCTGTAGACCATATCCTAGTATAAGTAGGTCCCTGGACTGGGGCAGGGAAGATACAGATGAGCTTGGAAGATATACTATCCAGAAAGCAGGGTACTGCTTAAAGAAGAATGAGGGCATGTCCGAGTGATATAAACACTGTCATAAAATGACACCCGAGGGCCAAATAGGTGATATATTAAGCATCAAAATAAATAGTAATGGTAAAGAAATATAAGCCAGAGAATACAAGGGAAATCTAGGAGCTCACCCTGTTACAGATTTACAAAGGAAACACTAAGGTTATAAAGTGGAATGGGAGATTCATGTAGTTGCTAAACACCTTTTCCACAAAAATATGCATTCATTCCAGGGGGAATAAGAGGACCTAGATGCAGGGCGGCTGCAGGTGCCACCTTCACCAAGTGACCCAGGTGGACATCTTTACATCCTGTGCTCCCTGTTGAGATGCAAAGAGGAGGGAAGATTGTCCCGCCAGGGAACTCCTGCCCAAAACGCAGAGTCCAAACCTAACCATAAGGCAGCACCACAAACATGCACGGCGAGAACATCGCCAGAGGACCAGCCTGCACCTTCAGGAGCGTCAAGGTCAGGCACCAAGGTCATGAAACAGCCCAGCAGTGTCAAGGTTGTGATGTAACCTGCCCGTATCTGCAGCAGCATCGAGGTCACAGAATAACCAGCCTGTGTCCTCCGCCAAGCCAAGGTCAAGCATCAAGGTCATGTAAGAACCAGCCCGTATGGATCTGCAGCTGGGCAAGGTCTTGAAAGGACCAGCCGGAACCTTCCGCAGAGTCAGTGTTAGGAAACTCGTGAGAAGACGAAAGGGAAATAACAAACCGTGACAACTCAGTACCCAACGCCATTTGATTCGGAACCAGGTCCTTTGCTATGAAGGAAAGCGTCAGGATGTCAAGAAGTACTGAGTTGAGCCAGGTGTGCTGGCGCACGCCTGTAATCCCAGTACTTGGGAGACCGAGACAGGAGGATCGCAGGTACGCAGCCAGCCTCCGCTTAGTGAGGCCCTGTTTCCAAATAAAATATAAAATCGGGCTGGAGGTGTAGCTCAGAGGTTGGATGCCCCTGGGTTCAATCCCCAGTACCACAAAAACAAAACAAAACAACAACAGCAGCAAAAAAAAAAAAAAAAAAAAAAGAAATACCGAATTGGGTCTCAGGACTGCAACAATGGAAATTCCCTGATAATTTTTTTGTGTGTGTGCTGGGGATTGAACCCAGGGGTATTTTACCTCTCAGCTATACCCTGGATTGAGTTTATTTTTTTATTTGGAAACACGGTCTTGCTAAGTTGCTGAGGCTGTCTTTGAACCTGCAGTCCTCCTGCCTCAGCCTCCCAATTACAGGGATTACAGGCAGGCACCACCATGCCTGGCTGAAATTCCCCAATTCTGACATTGTATTGTAGCTTTGTAAAAGAATATCTCTGTTGGTAAGAAAGTGTGCTAAAATATTTAGGGGGTAGCCGGGCATGGTGGCGCATGCTTGTAATCCCAGTACTTGGGAGGCTGAGACTGGAGGATCCGGGTTCGCGGTCAGCCTCAGCTACTTAGTGAGGCCCTCTGCAACTTAGTGAGACCCTGTTTCAAAATAAAGAATAAAAAATAGAGCTGGGGATATAGCTCAGAGGTAGAATGCCCCTGGGTTCAATCCCCAGTACCAAAAAGAAAAAAGTAATAAAATATTCAGGGCATGATGGGCATCAACATGGCCAGGCACCCCGACATGGCTCATGGCACAAAAGCCCCAGAATTTTTTCTTGAACCATTTGTATACCTTTCAGCTTCTATAAACATACAGACAAGCACAAGTATCCAGCCATCCTCCACAATGTGTAAGATTTTATTTGTGTACGTGTCACTCTCGAGAGGAAAGAGAATCCAAGGCTAATGATTCAAGTCCCTGTAACAAAGAAGGGACAATTTAAAGAGAATTTTTTTTAAAAAAAAAGCAATGCTGGGCACCCAGTGACACAGGGGACAGCTTAGTAACGTAGCAAGACCCTGTTTCAAAATAAAATAGGGCTGGGGGTGTAGCTCAAAGGTAGAATGCCCCTGGGTTCAATCCCCAGTCCAAAAAAAAAAAATATTAGCTCACGATGAGAGAGATAATGCAGGAAGGTCAGGACAGAAGGAAACCTTTAATTCATCTGTTCACTCCTTGGGCAGGTATCACGGGCTTCCTGTGTGCCAGACGCTAGGGGCTGGTCAGCAAAACAGAGGTGTACCAAGGTGGACAGAGCAGACAGGAACCCGAGCTCCCAGCGAGGAGGTGGTGGGTGCTATGGGGACAGGACGTGCGCGCAAGAGCTAAGATGGCTTACATTTGAAGGCCGATGAGGAGAGTCTGTTCTCTGAGTCAACTCATTAGCGGAATGGTAACCTGGGGCTGTGTACTGACCCAAAACACGTACGGAAAGGGAAAGAAAGAGCACATCTCCACTTCGGCAGCAGGAGAGACAGAAATGAAGCCGGAGAAGGCGGGAGAAATCCCCAGCGAAGCCCTCGCCCACGATCTGCCCACGTTTCCTTGTCGGGCAGGACATGGCGGGGGAGCCTTTTAGGGTAGTCTGAGGTAGCTGAGGCTGTAGGAATTCCACCCAAAGCACATCGTAGTCCTGGGGTGAAGGAGAGGTCCCCCCGTCTGCAGGAAGGGGCAGAGGGCAGGGGATGTTAACGGGGTGCAGGGTCTGGTCTGGTGTCAGTGCTGGAGAGATGCTTAATGGGTGAATGAATGAATGTGTGAATGAATGAATGAATGAATGAGCACTAAAGCAGGTAGAGAACATGGTGGAGGCCGTCCTGAATGGAGGTCAGCCCTAAGCAGAGACTTCCTTCTTTATGAACCTGCAGCACAAGCTAGCTGCCCTCTCCAGGGCTCCTCCCAATTTTGCATGCACCTGTGAGGGGCGGTCGCCCCTCTCCACTGCTCCAAGTCCCTTCCCTTCACTCTGTTTGTCAGCTTGCTGGGATGGGGTCTCGTCTGTCTGCAGCTGCTCCCCTTCTTCTGAAACTCCCCGTTTATCTCTGGGCATCCTGACCCTTCCACACTCTGCCCTAGATGCTGGGATGGAGAAAACCTCTCCCCAGGCTCTGAGATGGATGCATCCCAGACCTGCCCCATCAGACAGTCCCATTCCCTGGAGTCACAGCGGCTGGCTCAGGAATGGACCGCTATCAAGGGCCATGAGATTCACCCCTGCAACTTCCTCTACAATTAATTGAGAAGTCGCTTTCTTTTGGGCGGGTGTGTTGGGGGAAAGATGTTAAGACAGGAGCAAGCCACTCATGATGATGATGACCCCTACATGAAGGCAACACACAGCACAGAGGACCAAGGGAGAAGAGAGACAATATCCAGCAATATTGCATGAATCCTGGATCCAGCTGTGTCTGAAGCCCACAGTTACCCATGGTAATACACATTTTTGTCTCTGTTGGTTTTGGTATGGTTTGCTTAAGCTGTTTCTTTCTTTCTTTCTTTTCTTTTCTTTCTTCCTTCCTTCCTTCCTTCCTTCCTTCCTTCTTTCTCTCTCTCTTTCTCTCTCTCTCTCTTTCTCTCTCTCTTTCTTTCTTTCTCTCTTATTTCTCTTTTCTCTATTTTTTTTGGCAGGGGATATTTTCAATTAAAGGAATACTGACTTAAAAACCAAACAGATGTGGCATGCATCCGTACAATATTTCCATCAGGCAGGTAGGGAGAAAACTGGCCGAGAGCCTTAAACACAATCTCTTTGTTTCCAATGGAAACAACAACAAAAAAACCATGTTTGCAGTGTCAATCCAGTTTATGGTGTGTTGCAAGAGATTCCTTGCCTCTTTATTGTTTTTTGTTTGTTTGTTTGTTTGTTTCTGAAGCTGTCTTGGTTTTGTTTTTCTGCTTGCTTTTTTTCTTAACATTAGCACTAAGCTGTAACTCAATGATAAGACCAGAAACTACTAACTCCTAGCCTTTGGTAGCGTGCATGTGTGCGTGCATGTGTGTGTGTGGAGTCCTTCCAGTTCCTTTATTTTGAGACTGCAGAATCCTGTATTGCTTCAAAGAGTTGCTAATGGGCTTCCACGTGCCAAAGCCATGGAGTGCTGTATCCACATTTCCACAGCTTCTGGGTCCGCAGAGACGACGGTGAAGAAACACAGCGGAAAGCAGACGCTATAATTCAGGCGGAGAGGGACGGATTGAGCAAGAAAGACGGAAAGAGTCAATTGCTGAACTGGGCGAGAAAGTGACCCCAGAGAGATGAGGCAGCTGCTCTGGGCAGCTTGAAGATGCTAGGAGCCAGGGGAAGGGGCGTTTAAGACCTCATCAAGAGCACTGTGAACTGAGTCAGGAGGAGCGGAGGCTAATGTACTGTAGCAGAGTAGAAACCCCCGGCTCTCTATTTAGGTCTCTAACTGATGGATTCCTCACACTTGACCAACTCTCTCTATTCTCTTGTCGTGTGCAATGCACTGTTTCAGCCTGTTTGCTTTTTAACATTGTTCACAGTTATTTTCGATGCATTTAAGTTTGTATGCACTTATTTATTTATTGGTACTGGGGATTGAACCCAGGAGTGTTCTACCTCTGAGCTACCCTCCCCGCCCTTTTTATTTTATTTTTCTATTTTGAAAGAGGGTCGTGCTAAGTGGCTGAGGTTCTCGCAAAGTGACCGAAGCTGTCCTCAAACCTGATCCTCCACTCTCAGCCTCCCGAAGACTGGGATCACAGGTGTACGCCACCATGCCTGGCTATGTTCCCAGTTATTTTTAAACATCTCTCTGTGGTTTCTATTGTGTTGTATTGTGTCCTGCTTCTTCCTGACTTTAATCATCACACCTATAACAGGCGTGAGTTTTGAACTTTATTACTTGCCAAGCCTTACCGTGTGTAATGACTCGAATGGTCCCCCAAGGACGCGTCCACTCAGAGTCTGCTTGCGGATGTCATTATGTCTAGGATCTCAGTAGGGTCATCCTGAGTTACAGAGGCCTCCCATCCACGGACGAGAGTCCTTATGAGACAGAAGGGACTGTGCACAGGGAGAAGACGGATGGGCAAAGATAGAAGCAGAGCCGGGGGCCAGGCGGGAGCAGCCAGGCGCCAGGGGACACCTGGAGTCCCCAAAAGCTGGAGGCAGGGAGGGTTCTGTCCCAGAGACCTCAGAAGGCACATGGCCCTACTGACATCTTGACTTGGGACTTCTGGCTCCAGAGCTGAGAGAGAATGAGTTTGTTATATTAAGCTGTCTATGAAGTTGTCCCTGTTTGTGGCAATTTGTTAACAAAGTCCCAGAAGTCTAAAACTGTGCTAGTCGTCTTGAGCCCACTGTTACACTACACTCAAGGGTCCTACAAGCTAGGTGTCACCAGGTGCCACCCCCACCTTCTAGAACAAACCTGAGGCTCAGAAGCGTTGCCTTTGACTGCAATTTCACTACACACATGACAGATCTCAGAGCTGGTGGGAAGGACATTGGTGGACTTAGCATTCAGCTGCCTTGTTTTTGTAACCACTCTTCAATTTTCCTCTGGGAGGAATTTTTATTTTAAAGCAGGGTCTCCTTAAGTTGCCAAGGGTCTCGCCAAGTGGCGGAGGCTTGCCTTGAACCTGCAATCCTCCTGCCTCAGCCTCTCGGGTACTGGGATTGAACTCAGTCTTTCTGTTCTTTCCCTTTGATAGGAAAGAGAGGGACTATCTGTCAGGCTCTCAGCCTCTTCTAGTTAGAGGTAGACTCATACCACCTGGTCACATCCCTGAGCATACCTTAGAACCATCTGAAGACCTTCTGAAAGATTAACAAAAGATCAGCCAGGCACGGGACATTTTCCTGTAATCCTAGTACTTGGGAGGCTGAGGCAGGAAGATTGCAGGTTTGAGGCCAGCCTCAGCTACTTAGCGAGACCCTGTTTCAAAATAAAAAGGGCTGTGTGTGTAGCGGGCTGGGTGTGTAGCTTAGAGGTAGAAGGCCCCTGGGTTCAACAATCCCCAGGACCAAAAAAAAAAAAAAAAAAAAAAAAGAAAAAATCAATCCACTCCACCAATACCCAAGGCCCTGACTGAACTTTTTTGGTGTAGGGTCTGAGGATTGATATTAAAGTTTCACCAGGTGATTCTAAAGTTTAGCTAAGGTTATGGATTTTCTTCTCCCTAGAGTCTAAAACCTGAGTATAGAGACAAAACAGGAAATGATTCAAAGTATTCAGTGGTGCCTGAAGAAGGCAGATTTCAGTTATAACGACCGAGACCCTAAAGCGGGCAGCTTCTTATTTTTGGAAAACCCAATTCTCCGGCTTTCTGTGGAATCATGAGCTCCCAGTCCCCATGCCCATACTTCTTAGGTGGCCCTAAGACATTTCTGATGGTAACAACCATAGGTTTCTGATCATTTGGCCCAGAGACTGGCAGAACACAGACTCAAAGTGGAGTATCAGTCTCTGTGACACCAATTATGGTCCCCAATTAGTCTTCAAGTGACACCTGGCCACGTGGCTGGCCACGTGAAGGCTGTCGAAGAAGAAAGAAGAACTGTTTTTATAGATAGAAGACATAACCTTCTCTACAGAGCCTTTGGGTGGCTGTAGGAAGCCGGCCATCTGCAAGTGTGTACGTGATGGTCCTAGCACACCACTAAGAACATTCTTAACCAAAGAAAAGATCACAGGTATGATGCAGGAGGTAAGAATCAGCCTCCCTGGCAGAGTAACTAGAACTCTTTGTCTTGGAAAATTTGCTAACTCAGTCTCTGGTGGGGCTGTATTTCACCTTCATTCACACCTGGATGGCCGCAATTTCTAAATCCCTCAGGTGCACACACAAGAGAACTCAGCACACAGGCAGGAGAGAGAATAAAATCCTGCAGAGAAAACAATTCCAAGGGTATTAGAAGTGCCCACTCAGAAACAAGGGTGAGCCAATGAGATGTGATTCTTATTCTTTTTAAAGGATAGACAATCTTTAAATGACAAATCATTAGCTACACTATGATGTAGGAGTGCATGTGCCTGAAAAAAAGATTATATAGAGAATGAAAACATATTTGGAATATCCTCTTTTAAAGTTCATACATGATGTATGGTGAAGCATAATATAACCAAATATAAGCTTTGATTAAAGATGCATTTTGTAAACCTTAGGGCAATGACTGAACCTTAAACAGATGTATAAATAATAACCCAATAGTGGAGAAATGGAATCATAAGAAAAGCTTACTCTAAAAGCAACAAAAAAAGAGGTAAAGAGAATAAAGAGGAACATTAAAGAAAAAGTGAGCCAAATGTTAGCTCTTAATATAAACATATGGATAATCACATTAATTATAAATGGTCTAAACTTTATAATTAAAAGACAGAGATTGTCAGGTTGGATCAACAAGAGAAACTCAACTGCATGCTACCTATAAACAGTCAACACTAAAAATAAAGACATTGATTAAAAGTAAAAAGATGGAAAAGATAATGCTATGCAAGTGCTACCCCAAAAACAGGTGACAACATTAATATCTGATGAAATAGATTTCAGAACAAGGAATTATTTATGAGAATAAACAGAGACATCATAATCATGATAATGGGCGTGATTTACCAAAAGGACATCATAATCCTAAGAGTATATATATTTTAAAACAGTGCCCCAAAATACATGAAGCAAAAGTTGACAGGCCCAAAACTAAAAATAGACAAAAGCTGGCCATGGTGGTGCACACCTGCAATCTCAGTACTTGGGAGGCTGAGACAGGAGGATCACAGGTTGGAGGTCAGCTTCAGGAACTTAGCAAGACCCTCTGTAACTTAGTGAAACCCTGTTTTGAAAAAATTGAAAAACTAAAAAGGGCTGGGGAGTTTAGTTCTGAGGTAGAAAGCCCTTGGGTTCAATCCCCAGTACCCCCCCACACACACACAAATAGACAAAGCCACAGTTGGTTGGCGATTTAAATCCTTCTCTTTCTTGGTAACTAAAAGAACAAACATATCAATAGTAATACAAAAGAACAACTTGACATCATAGACACTTATGGGATATTTAGGAGTTAGGCAAAGATTGCTTAGATGTGACACCATAAGCACAATCATTAAGAGAAAACTAATAAGCTCAATTTAAATGAATTTAAAATCTCTCCTCTTCCAAAGATACACAATGGGAGAAATGTCTGTAAAACACAATCCAAAAAAGGACTTATATCCAAAACATATGACATACACTCAAAGATCAATAATAAGAAAAAAAAACAATATAAATGGGCACAATATTTAAAAAAAGACATTTTGTCAAAGATATAAGGATGGCAATAAACACAAGAAAGAATATTCAACATTGCCATTAAGAATCTCAAAGAAATGCCTACTGCCCGCCTATCAAAATCAAACAAAACATAAAGGAAACTATCAAGAGATACAAAACAATTGGAACACTTACCCATGGCTGGTGGGAATGCAAGGTTTTCAACCCATGTCTAAATACAGTGTGCACTGCAATTTCCAAAGCACCTACTAATCCCAGGAGAAAAAGAAACCATATGTTCACATGAAAACCTGTTTATGAATATGGGTAGCAAAGTTTTTGATCATCGCAAAAAGTAGAGTAAGCCACATGTTCTTCCCCTGGGACATGAATGAACAAACTATGACAAATCCCATACAAAGGTAGCAGGTGTCCCATAAGTGATCAACGGCCATCACTAAACTTCGGAGTGCATGGACTGTTTGTTACACAGCATTAGCAAGGAAGAAACTACTGATGTGAAGGTAGATATCCATGTACTGCATCATGCTGACAAAAGGACAGCAGATTTTAAAGTTGGATGCTACCTGCTCCCATTTTTGTGGGCATTAGGAAAACGGCATTTTTATGGCATCAGGAAAAGAACAAATCAGTAGTGGCTGGGGCTAGAGGTAGCTACAAAGGGACACGGGGGTTTTTGAGGGTGATAGAAATGTTTCATTCCTTAATTGTGTAATGTTTACATGACTCTGTATGCTTGTCAAAACTTAGGACTAAAGCTGGGCGTGGTGGCGCACGCTTGTAATCCCAGTACTTTGGGAGGCGGAGACCGGAGGATCCGGGTTTGCGACCAGCCTCAGCTCTCTCTCTCTCTTGCTCTCTCTCTTGATCTTTCTCTCTCTCTCTCTCTCTCTCTCTCTCTCTCTTTCTCTCTCTCTCTCTCCTTAGCAAGGCCCTCCGCAACTTCATGAGACCCGGTTTCAAAATAAAGTATAAAAAATAGGGCCGGGGGCGTAGCGCGGAGGTAGAACGCCCCTGTGTTCAATCCCCGGTACCGCAAAAAAAAACAAAACAAAACAAAAAAACAAACTTAGGACTACATACTTAAAAGGGTGAATTTTGAGCAGGGCATGATGGTGCATGCCTATAATCCCAGTACTTGGGAGGTTGAGACAGAAGGATTGCAGGCTTGAAGCCAGCCTCAGCAACTTAGCAAGACACTGTTTCAAAAAATAAAAAATAAAAAATAAAAGAGCTGGGGGTGTAGCTTAGAGGTACAATGCCCCTGGGTTCAATCCCCGGTATTAAAAAAAGGGGGGGTGAATTTTAGTGTATGCAATAATACCTTAATAAACCTGGCTTTTAAATACCTTAATCAACCTGGCTTTTAAATAAAAGTAGATTGTTGCCACAAATTCTGTCAATCAGTCACTCCACGTATCCCATTAATTCAGGAATATTCCTCTTCACTCCAATCAATATACCAAAGGCTCATTTTCGTTAACCTCGCTCTTCAGGACTGTGATGTCGGAGATACCTGCTACATCCAAGGGCTTCCTTCCCACATCAGCTCTTGGAGGTGCTAACTAGTAAAATAATTGAGTGTTCTGAGCTCTGCCCTGCCTGACTCCAGCCATCCTGGTGATTAAGCTTACAATGAGTTGTAAGAAAAATGGAGGAGGAGGAAGAATTCACATGCCCATCAGGAGGGTAAGCAGGAAAAAAGAAGACCTTAATCAACACATGCTCCCAAGGAATCACGCCTGCTCAGCCCTTGGACAGGGCAAACGCATGGGAACATGGGTCCAGGTTTGGCACAGGACCCACACTTTTAAGAGAAGTTGTGCATCCTGAGTATTTTTTTCAGAATAAAGGAGATAATTTATTAGGCCACCTTTATAGCTGCAAAAGGGTATTTGATAAAATTCTATCTGCAACATCTAGCAAAATAGGAGCAGACTCTTTTTCTGTTTTTTTATTAACCCATGAAATTGTAAGTAGTTATGGAGTAGGGCATGACATTTTGATACACATGCATTGTGAACATCCTGATTTTTAGGTGCGACTTCTCCAGTTTCCAAATGGTGGGAGCCTACTCGATGTTTTTAAGCACCGTGCAGATCAAGTAGCACTTGTCTGCAGACTACACAGCATCTTCAAGCATTAGTCAAGAGACTTGGGTTACAGAGGAGATAGAGGACCAGCCAGGGTCTGATGGTTTATCAGAATGGCCTCCAAGAAGCAGAAATAACCTCCAAGAAACTGAAACACAGCAGGGAGTGTCAACTTGAGGGATGGGAAGGGGTGGATGAGGGAGAAAACACAGGTGCGCATGTGCCAAGCATCCTAGGTACCCCTGTGTGTTGTTGAGTGTGTGCAGGGCATGGGGAGTGCTTCGTTCCCTGGTGTTGACGCCATCATGGATTGGCTGAGAAGGACCTCCCCACCCTGGCACTCTCCTCCTATTCCTCCTCACACCTGCCACAGACCCCAAATCCCTCATCAGAAGCTCCAGATCCCCACAGTGCTGGCCAATCAAAGGTTTGGTTGTTGGTATTGAATTCACTTGGTAGCCAAGGCTGAAGTGAGGAGGGGCTACGTGGGGTCTTTATCATCCTTCAGTGTTTCCTGCAAAATTACCCAGGTGTGCAATTATAGGGCAGCACCACAGAGCAAGACCTAGGTGGTTTTATGGTATGAGCACACAGTCCTACGTCTCTACCTATTGCTCTTACCATTCAAAGACCTCAGTGATTCTGGGTCTGCAAACACATGTGGCCCCACCGATTTCAGAAAACTGCCGGAGGTCCTGCATAACCTCAGCAGGTGTCCCATTTGGATCAGCAACCATCATTGAACTTGTGAGCATGTTTTGGGCCCCCACCACTCCTGCACCCACCTTACGAGCCCAATGGATCAAACCCCAATTCAACGAGCCTTTGCCTTCAGTCTTAAATCTTAAAAAAGAAAAAAAAAGATTCCTTTCTTTCAATGCTCTGTCCTATTTATGGCAACTCCCAAGAATAATTATGTCCTTTCCGAACCCTGATGATTTGCAAAGCTTCTAAATCCACCGTCAAAAATAAACACACAGTTGGTATTAAAAAATTGATCAGAGGTCTCAAGCATTCCAGAAATTAGCCTTGTACCCAAGAGGATCGCAGGTTCGCGGCTATCCTCAGCAATTTAGCAAGGCCCTTAGCAACTTAGTGAAACCTGGTTTCAAAATAAAGAATAAAATTGGGCTGAGGGTGTAGCTCAGAGGTAGAATGCCCCTGGGTTCAATTCCCAGTACACACACAAAAAAATCAGCATTGGAGATAGATCTTTGCAAACGAAGTGAGAGGTAGGTTTGTTTTTTATGTTTTTAAGACAGTACAAATTTAAACAAGGGAGACAGAAAATATTCCTTTCTGCAAGGTATCTTAGGGTGCAAACATTTTATTTGTGGAGGAATCAGATGGGGGAAATGAGCAGCTACTTTTGATCATGAGAGATAAAGGGAAGAAATATTATGCAAAAGGTGGGTTACGGTCCCGCACACACCCCACACTTAATACCAACTGTGTGTTTATTTTTGACGGTGGATTTAGAAGCTTTGCAAATCATCAGGGTTTGGAAAGGACATAATTATTCTTGGGAGTTGCCATCATAAATAGGTGGAAATGCTTGGGATCAATATTAAGGACAGAGAAGCCTACTAAGTCCAGGTCACACTGAGTACTGGCCAGGATGGCTTTGGGTGGGGTGGGCTTCCTGATTCAGGTAATCTCATCAGCCCACCTTCTGGAAATAGCAGCTGGAAAATTGGTTCCAGCTCCACTTTCCTGCAAAATCGCTGCTCCCAGCCCCTACCCCATGGCCAGTTGTGACAGTTGCTATTCTAAATCAAAAGTGAAGTTCTTTAGAAAGAACATGCACACACACACACACACACACACTCACTCACTCACACACACACACTCACAGGGGACTTGAGCTTTAATTAGGAAAAGTCCCCAACTTGCTTTAAAACCCACATTCAGCGTCCACACCTGATTACTGAGCTCAAGGACATGGGAAGATAACCAGAAGGGGGGCTCTCCCCTGGCTCAACGGAGCCCAGCACAGCCTTCTCCTGCAACGTCTTTTCTATCCCTGATGTCATTTTAAAAGACCACTGGCAAGACCACTGCACGGTCTGCTGAGCAGGACCTTGCAAAAGAACACTGTGCATGTGGGGAAACTGAGTCACAGAAAGGCCGGCACCTAGAGCTCATAGCAGAATTCAGGACTGACTGGCTTCTGGATGTTGGTCCTTGCAGAAATACAACAGAAAAGTGTCACCACTCTCCCCCCCACTCCCACACACCCCTTACACACACACACACACACACACACACACACACATTTACTCTGTTTACGGAGCTTCTGGGGATACAGGGATACTATATAAACCCCAGATGCGCCTTCCACAGCCCCCTCAAGAAAAGCAAATTTCTCTGGAATGTCACAGTTGCTTAATGACTTTTGAAAAGCAAACCCTACTTTTTCACCTCCATTGACAACCGGTCTCTCCCAAAGCTTTCCTAGCCCCAGCGCGCAGAGAGCTTGGAGCCCGAGTGAGTTGTGTGTGTGTGTCAGGGTGGATTTGAGGTTTCCCTGCACAGTGGCAAAGCCCTGCAGAACCCGGCCGGGTGCGCGAAGGCACGGAACACACACGAACACACGTAGGCGCACCTCGGTGTAACCAAATGGACGCGAGACCCTCGCCAGGGCGCCGGGGCGACAGGAAGGCCACAATCTCCTCTCTGCTCCCGGGCTGCACCCGGGACACCGCAGCAGCTGTGGGCGCAGCCTCTGTCCCCCCGCAGGGAGGGCTCCTGGGGCCGATGCTCCTGCGGCTGGACTGGGGGCCACCTCTCGCCACCCCGCCCCACCCAGTCGCCCCACATACCTATAATCATTTGGCCACGATAATAACAGCTACCTTTTGTGAGCCCTACCTGAGTTCATTTGCATATACATCTCGCTAACCTGTAGCAGACCTCTTTCCCGAGGCTCCGATGAAGGAAGGGGACAGAGATGGAAACCCTCAGGAGAGCGGACTGCTGGGAAGCTAGCTTCTGGTCTCCAGACGCGCGCACTCACCTCCTGCGCCTTCCCAACCCACACCAGGCCCAATTTGGGGGTACACAGAGAAGCGTCCCGGGTTTCTGCCAAGCTGGGGGCGCGGTGGGGTGCACGGTGCGTGTGCGACCCTCGGTGGGCCAGCGTGGGTTTTCGGGACCCCGCGGTTGCGGATAGGGGACCACAGAGGACCGGGTCTGCCTCTTGCATCCCCAGCCCCACTATGTGAGTTGGATCAGGGCGCGCACAGCTGTGAAAAAGGGGGTCAAAGGATGGGGCTCCCTTCTTATTCACCCCAGCTCTACAGTGGACCGCGCTGGGGCCGGGGTAGGTCCCGGTGGAACTCAGGGATGGGGTACACAGTGTCCCCCAGCCACGCCCCCTCCTCACACGGAGGCAGCCCTGGGACTGGGGTGGTCTAGGGTACTGGTCCCAACCTCAGTGTCTTTTAGGGAAAGGGCCCCTCTGCGCTCCTCCCCCAGGAGGAGGCACTTTGGCTGGGACCAGCGCCCCGGCCCAGGTCTCCACCGTATCCCCACGTTCGCCCGCCCGGCCCCGGAACTTGGCGACGGGCGCCCGCCAGCCCGGCTCGCTTACCTTTGAGCAGCAGCGCGCCCAGCACCAGGCTCAGCGCCCCGCACAGCGGCGCCGCCGGCCCGGGGGCCGCGCCCTCGGAGCGCATCCTGCTCCCGCGCTCACGCCGCCCGCCGCCAGCCCGGGGACCCCGCCGGACGCCCCATGCCCGGGCCCCCCAGCAGCGGCGGCGTCTTGGCGTCTGCACGGCGGAGCTCCGGCTCCCGCGGCTGCTCGCGCTCCGGCCGGGACAACTTTTCTCCGGCTGCAGTGGCAGCAGCCGCGGCTGCCCGGCCCGGCCCCGCCCACCGCAGGACCCGCCCACTGTAGGCCACGCCCATTACAGGCCCCGCCCACGGCCCGGGATGCACGCAGGGTGCGGAGATTGATCCGAGGAGGAGAGGCAACTGAGGGTGGGCGAGTCCAACACCAAGAAGCGCAGTGTTTGCAGCCCCCAGCCTCCGTGCAGAGCACGGCTTGGAGAGTCCTTTCCTGGTACCCGCCAGGCAGGATGGAGCTGGAGCATCCCGTGGCCACTGCGGGACCCGGGGGTCATCAATCCCCATCCTCGACTTCAGGCCGTTCCCCACTTTAGCTTTGAAAGTCGGGGACATCTGGAATGGAAAGTCACCGGTGGCTGCCGCGGAAGATCTCCCAGACAGATTTTTTAATCAGTGGGGAAAGCGCCGTGCGCAACAGGGACACGCGTGTGCACCGATGCGTGCTCGCGCGCGGCCACGGACGGCGGCGCACTTGGCGTGGGAAGGCGCGGAGAGCAGCAGCGGTGTCTCTGGATTCGGACTGGCACAAGGGTAGAGGCGAGATTGATCTATTCACTACATATCCTTTTGTAATGCTGGATGCCCACATCCCAGCCCATGTGTTTTTTATTAACTATCAGGGGAGGAAAAAAAAAACCAGCTTACACACACACACACACACACACACACACACACACACACACTCGCCAGACTTGCTTGCAATGGCAGGTTCTTTGCAAAGCAGACAAGGGAGGTCTGTCCTCCCCACCGCCCCCTGCTCTCCGTCTCTCGCCTCTGTTTTCCCCTCACGCGCTCCCCTGGAACCTCAAACGACCCCGGCAGCAATCCCAGCGCGGTTATTACTGACGCCAGGGCTTCCCCGACCATGCAGGGGTCTGAGGGAGGGACCCCGGCTCCCTCTTGCGTCTGGAAAGCGATTGGTTCAGTCTGTGGCTGGGAGCCTTGCTGGCTGGGGGAAGTTCAGCCCTCCACCACCACAGCTCCCCCAAGCACCTCAGCAGGACCCGGGGGTCCCTTACGCCCAGGACTCTGTGACAGTGCTCAGAGGCCCCTATCTCACCCTGGGGGAGCTCAGGTCAACCTCAGAAGGAAGGCCAATGGGGGTCATGTTTCACCAAGCCCTCCAGGAAAGAATTTAAAAAGAAAATCTTGAAGGATAGAGAAGAAACACAAACCACAGGGGCCCAGCGTCTCTTCCTCCAACTCTGCCTCCTCTAGGGACCCCGAGCCCAGCAGAAGCAGAAAGGAGAAGCCTGGGTGGGCTCAGATGTTGGAGGGCTCCCCCAGCACCAGCCCTCAAAGCCTTCTCCCACTCGAGTGGGGCTGGGGTTCTGCCCCAGGCTGCAGGAAGATGCACCACTATTCTCTCTTGGGGATCAAGTAGCTGGAAACCTAGCCAGTCCCAGAAGGAGACTGTAAAAGGTCTGTTCTAGTAGGCCTTGGGTAGCAGGGACTTAATTTTTTAAGTGGATTGCGCTGATAATTGCCCAACTCTTCAGCTGGCTCCACTGGTGTAGACAGGTCCTTGGGGACTGGATCATAAAGTAGACTCGGGCTCCTAAAATGGAAGGCACAGTCTCAACTCTCATTTTTTCTTCTTCTTTAGGCTGGAAGTAACTAGAAAGTAAATATTTTTCATTTAAATGTTGCTAGCCTCCTACCATTAGGGAGAAATACAACATATCCCATTATTTCTGACAGAGGGATTGGGATATGGTTTCTCTTCTCTCCCTCCTAGCTGATAATAGGAACAAAAAAATAAAAGCCCCCAAATAGGCCCTCCACTCCCCTGCTCTTCTTTGTAAGCTCATAAATCGTCCCTCCTCTCCACGCCATTTCTTTCCCTTTGGCACAGAATATTGCTCTCTCTACTGCAAAAGCAAATGTAGTTCCTGGACTAAGGACTCCGCAGTGCAAATAATCAAAACAGGAGGAAATTGAACAGACCACAACAAAATGCATAGCAATTCAAAATGAGGGGGAAATAGGGGGGGGGAGAGAGAGAGAGAGAGAGAGAGAGAGAGAATCTTCAATCTGGTAAGCTTCATTCTGTCCACATTTGACTCCAGGAAGAAGGTGTCTTCAAATGTCCCCAAACTTCAGATATTACTGTAGCCTGGAGCTGCTGAGTATCTCTACAAGTAGCTATCTTCCTGGTCCTTCCAGAGGTAGACCCAGGAAACCGTGAGCCGCCCTTCTACAAAGCTCACTTTAGGTCGTCTTTTAATGTATCGTGTGGAAAAATCAACCAAACATGCACACAAATCCAACAGATAAATCAGAGCGATGGTGTGGTCGATTTATCTTTGTTAGGTAGAGTCGCAGAAATGGAGGTGTGAACTTAAAGGTGTGTGGACTAGTAATGTTTCCTGTGTTTATTTTTTTAAGGCCGTGTATTATTTAACCTCAAAATCATTAATTCTTTAACTTAAATTACTTCCAGATGCTTTTCTGGATTTCCTAAGGAGCATCAGAGGCCACTAATCTCTTCAAAGGCTATTGAAAAACTCCCCGCGGACTCCAGGCACATGGAGACAATTAAAATGATTTATAGGAGAGGGGAGTTATTGGAGAGAGGAAACCTGCTGCTTCCACATGTGCCCAGGCTAAGTCTAAGAGGCAATTTCAGATTTTTTTTGGTTCATGCTTAAATTCCAAATTGTTAATATTGCACAAAATGAAAAGATGGAACTTGTTAATTTGGCTCAAAAATGTCTTACACTGTCTGACTCTAGACAGAGAACCTGTACACATATATTACTGAGGACATGGACCAGAGGGCTATATGTTTGCCTCAGAAAGCAGCTATGTTCATTCTGCAAATCCAATATCAAGGTCTGAATATGGTGCTTACTAACAGAGATGAAAAACAAGGAAGAGGGGGAATGTGCTCTGCGTTGGCATTGTTCTTAATAGATAGATAGATATCTCGTTTATCTTCATAACACTAGTGGGGAATAAAAGTATTTTCCTTTGACATTTAATTCACTCATTCAGCAAATATTTGTAAATTTTCTTACCTTTGGTCAGCACAGATTCCAGGATTCTACTGGTGAAGGAAGGATGGAAAGAAGGAAGGAAGGAAGGAAGGAAGGAAGGAAAGAAGGAGAGGGAAAGAAAGATTTAAGAGGTTAACTACTACATTCTAGTGCAGGAGACAGATTCTAAAGAAAATAAGTAAATCTGTCCACTAAGACAGTGATATGTGTGAATACATGCAAACAAGATAAGGTGAGTGTTTATTTATTTGCAACTTTGGGGGCTCTGGGCGAATTGAGGGTGAGCAGGTGGATTTGTGGGAGAAGAATTTCTTGTGCTGAGAAGCACAGCCATCCCAAGACCAGGAGCCAGGGGCTGGAGGGTCTTATTTACCTTTAGAAGGATCACTAAGGCTTCTTGTAGAATGTGTCCCATAGGCCAAATAACAGCCCGCTAAAGCATCCATCCAGGAGTCTGGGTGGCTTGGACCAGGGCGGGGGCAGCAGAATGGTGGAGTGGGGCCTGGACCAGCTAATGATGCAGCGGAAGGTGGAAACAACAGGATGCACCGAGGGATTAATGTGGATCAGGGGAGAGGGAGAAGCATGACTGAGCAACTGGGGATCTGTGGGTGCCCTCTATGGAGGTGATAAGCAGCCTTGGGGGGTATTGGTGCAAAAGAGGAGACTGAGACCCAGAGAGGTAGTTAAGTCACTTGCTAGCATGTAGCAGCAAAGGGATTTCTCAACAGGAGCACAGCTTGTTCATGACCACCAGCCCAACCCAACACCAGGTATGAACAACATTGGTATGAACCATAGCCCTGTGTCGCCTCTTCTTTTGTCAGATCTCAGTCTGGCTTGGGTGGGGAGCGGAATGGAAAAACATAGTCTTCCTCCATTCCTACTACTTTTTGCACCACCCGATAAGAGTATAAACTATTTAGGGAACCTTTTCTGGGGACTATTCAACTGTCTGCTCCTGTTCATTGACTTGTTTACTTGCTAATTTTCTCAATCCATGCCAGCTCCATGGGAGGTCATGTCTGACCCACTGGGCTATAGAGTCCCAGCCCCTGCCACAAGCATTTATACAAAGATAAACCCTGATCTGATGATTAAATACCATGCATCTATGGATGATAAGCTCCACTGTACTAATGAGGAAACAGAGATTCACACATTTCATCTTTAGCTCATTTAGTCAGTAATAGTGATGGTAGTGGTGATAATAACAGCAAGCATTTATTAGGTACTTGCTAATTAACAAATGATTCTGTTAACTACCCTATGAACACACACTCTTGTCCTATCCAATTTTCAGACAAGAACACTGATGTCAAAGGGGGAATTGGTCACCCAGCTAGGAAGGGGTAAGATGGGGTTTAATCTAGGCAATGTGGCTTCAGAGCCCATATTCACAAGCATTCACCAGGCTTATCCATTTCCGTGTGTGCTCAGGTGAGCTTAGGTATGTCTGTTTCCTATACTAGGTGTCTGGGTAGCCTTGATTAGGTCTCATTTCTATAATGTCCACTTAACATTGCAGACAGGCTCCCAGCCCCTCATGCTGCTCTCGTTCCCTTACTAAAACTGAGCCTCTATTGAGTTTACTCTCCGCTGAAGGGAACATAAACACAGCTTCCCTAGGTAAGATGCAGGGTTCAGGTAACTTTGGCCCATGAGAACAACCTTATGACTGATGCTCAAATGTCCACACCTGCTCCTCATCCCACTTCCCAGGTGACACTTGTTGGATGCCTGAAACCTCCCACCTTAGTAGCTAAGACCCACAGATTAGGTTTCAAGCTCCCATGAGGGTTCAAGGTTAACAAGTAGTTCCTGCCTTACTATAGGAATGGAGTTAATAAAGCTTCAAATTAGGTTACAAATGAAAGCAATCATACCTTCACTATATTTGTTTTCTTAGCACCATCACCATCACCACCACCACCACCACATCATCATCACCATCATCACCATAATCATTATCTCTATCACCATCACCATCATCATCAGCAGCAGCAATATCACCATCATCACCACCACAATCATCATCATCACCATCACCACCAATACCACCACCACATCAACATCACCACGATCACCATCATCTCCATGTTCACTGTTGACATCATCACCATCACCACCACCACCATCATCACCATCATCTCCATCACCATTGCCATCACCATCACCATCATCACCACTATCATCATCATCATCTCCATTATCACCACCACCATCATCATCACCATCATCTCTATCACCATAACCACCACCATCATCATCATCTCCATGATCACTGTTGACATCATCACCATCACCACCATCATCATCATCATCTCCATCACCATTGCCATCACCATCACCATCATCACCACTATCATCATCATCTCCATCATCACCACCACCATCATCACCACTATCTTCATCATCATCTCCATCATCACCACCACTATCATCATCACCATCATCTCTATCATCATAACCACCACCATCATCATCATTTCCATGATGACTGTTGACATCATCACCATCACCACCATCATCATCATCATCTCCATCACCATTACCATCACCATCACCATCATCACCACTATCATCATCATCATCTCCATCATCACCACCACCATCATCACCACCACCATCATCACCACCACCATCATCATCATCACCATCAACTCTATCACCATAACCACCACCATCATCATCATCTCCATGATCACTGTTGACATCATCGCCATCACCACCATCATCATCATCATCATCCTCCCCATGATCACTGTTGACATCATCGCCATCGCCATCACCACCACCATCATCTCCATCACCATCACCATCACCATCATCACCACTATCATCATCATCATCTCCATCATCACCGTCACCATCATCATCCTCTCCATGATCACTGTTGACATCATCACCATCACCACCACCACCACCACCATCATCATCATCATTATCATCACCATCATCTCCATCACCATTACCATCACCATCATCTCCATCACCATCACCACCATCGCTATCATCACCATCATCATCATCTGCATGATTACCGTTGACATCGTCACCATCACCAGCAGCAGCAGCATCCTCTCTGACACAGATTCTTTACTTCACGCCAGACACTGTTTTAAGCAATTTGACAGGTGTTAATTCATTTAATCGTCACAAAAATCCTATGACATTACTGCTGGTGTTAAGCCCATTTACAGACAATGTAAGTGAGATGCAGAATTCAGGCAAGTTACCCCATGTCACAAAGCTAGGAATCGGCAGAGCTGGGATTCAAACTTGAGCGCTCTGGCTACAGAATCCCTTCTCTAAACAATTCTCCAACTTTACTGTGTGTATGCATTCCCTGGGGAACTCGTTAAAATGTTGACTCTGATGCAGTAGATTGGGGTAGGGGATTACTGTTCTGCCTCTTTCGAAAGCTTCCAGGTGACCTGGATGCTGTGGGTGAGGGGCCATTCTGTGAGTAACAATTCCCTAAATCATGGACTACTCTGCTCTCTACCCACTTATCCACCCTCTTATTAGCCAAAATCCATCAATCTGAAAATTTCACCAAAGTTAACACTTCCCTGTGTCTCAATAGGAATCAACCATGGATACTCTGGTATGCTCCACCATCCCAGAAACATGAACATGGGGAGTTTATCATGCACTCAGTTGACAGTACTTATTTAACAACGTGCCTCTCAGAGAGCTCAGTATTTGAAGAAGACAGTAGTGACCAGCTTAGGTCTAGATGGTGGCCACTCTGTCCCCTGGAGTCCTGAGGGACCTAAATCAACACAGTCCTCTGCCAACTAGCAATGGACCCAAACATTGAATGAGAGAGAACATGTGCTGTTTTAAGCCACTGGGATTTGGGGCTTGCTTGTTACCGCACCATGATACAAACCATCCTCCCTGAAATACCCAGGCATTCACATCCAACCATGTCACTCAGCTCTGTCCCCATCCCTTTGTATTATTAGGTCTTGCCCACCCATGGAAATAAGACACTCTACTTATGTAATCATTTTTAATTCATAAATAATTGTTGAGTGATGAGTATGGGCAAGGTACCTGTCCTCAAAGAGTAATACATGGGAGTAATACATATACAAAATTATCTTGAATCAACCCCAGAAAAATAGGACCAAGTTTGGTGTTTGAAGAGCCTGGTGAAGACAGGACAGCTTCCCTGCACACCTGTATCCTTCTGTCCTGACCTTGTCCCTTCTCTCTTGGTGGGCTCTGCTCATCCCTCTTCCCCCTCAGGCTCTTCTCTGTCTCTCTGCAACACTCTTGTTCCATTTCCCAGTCTTCCCAAACTTCACCTCCTCCATGAGCTCTTCCTTCCCATGACCTCATCCCCAGAACCCAGCACAGACCCCAGGACACACCTGAATCCCACTAAATATGGTTGAATAAATTCTCCAAGACACCTTCAAAGAGGTGGTGTTTGATCGCAGTCTCGGTGGGAGATTAACAGTGCAGATGTGGGAACGAAAGGAGAGGAGGGTCTCTCTGTGGCACAAAGGACAAGACAGGAATGCAGGCAGCCTGTAACAGCAGCAGAAACTGCTACCCAGAGTCAGTCCCCAAATCCACCAGCTGCATAAACAGATGAGACCAGGTCTTGGGCGTTGAGTTTCTGTGGGTTCAGTCGTGATACTGATCTCACCCTTCCCGCCCCTAAGCCTTGGGTTTCACTCTATCAATTTTATACTCATTGCTCATAGGGACCTAGATTTAAAAAAATTAATAGGAAGTAATTCAATTCAAACTCATCCACCACTGTGAGCTACATTATATTATTAATCTATCAATGTCCCTCCCGCTGACCATGATCAGCCTCCTACACCACAGCAGCACTTATGGGTCACTGTAGCTCCAGGTGGTTTCCCAGAACAGGGGATACATAGATAACTTTGATGCAGGGCTAGCTCTTGTCACCTGTCTTTGTCCGATTCAGAGAAGCCAGGTACCTACAAGGAGCGTTAGTTAGACCCACAACACTGCTCTTAACTCTCTGTTAAAACGCTCTGACATCCTGTTAGCAAAGATGGAGCTTCAAATAAATACCTGCCCAAACCTTTTTCTTGTTGACACCCACAACAAGAAAGCCAATAATGCCCTTAGCTCAGGGAGGACGTAGTCCCGTTCCCTGCCCGGCCTGCAGGTGGTGGTAGGACCACAGCGCCCCCTGGTGGCACTGCCTGACATTCTCCGGTGATAGAATCACAACAACAATAAAATCTGATTTCTGGGTCTAAGCAAAATGGCCCACAAATCAGCAGAGGGTCCTAATTTCAGCAGTTTCATGCTTCCTCGTCAAGAGCCAGTACTGGCCAACTGCTGGACCTTTGGCCTTTGACTTGTAACAGCTGGATTCGTCTGGGCAACCTTTAATTGATGTGGTTTTGGAAAATAGAGATTCCTACTTAAAGCAATAAAAAAACCCACATGGGACTTACGGAAAGTCCCAGAAAATAATTCTCTGGGCAGCTGAGACTAGGAACAAGGTTAGTGGGAGGAAAAAATGGGTTCTTCGCCTGCCTGCCCAGGACAAAAGGTATTAGGCATGCATCATGTATATGCATCAATAAACAGAAGGATATTCTATGTATTGATGAGCTAAACCCTATTCTATCGGTCAGGGCTCTTGATTGGGGAAGGGAACCGGCTAGAACGGGATAGATGTTAGGAATGCACTTTATGTAATTGAGGGAGATGCCCAGAAGGGGGCGTGAGAGGATAAGTAAAATCCCTGGCCAGTTCCGTGATGGGCTGCCAGGGGGCTCAGGAGGATGAGCTCTGGTAGACTTCAGGTGACTAGTGGGACTCGTAGGAGAATCTGGGGACAGGGTGTCCAGTTGCAGGAGGAGGAGGAGGGTGGTGATAGAGGAGCTGAGCAGAGGATACAGGAAGGACGTCAGCCTTGGGCGTAGCCAAGGGAAGGCTTCCGGGCTGGCTCGTCACACAGGTGATTCCTATGAATTCTACATAAACTAGGAGACAAAGAAAAGTGCAAACTCACGAGTGGAGATTCTAGAAGGAGAAGGCATGGAGCGAGTCTCCCTTTCATGAGACTTTTCTCCTAAGAGGCTGGCCTCCGTCCGTCACTGCAGTGTGGGCTGACTCACTTTCCTGGAGACAGTCTGAAGTCCTCTCCTTTGGCTGGCCACCCCGCTGATTTTTCTGGGCTCTCATTCTCTGCCTTGGATAACTGTGTATAAATCACTCAGACGGGTTCCTTCCCCTAGTGGAAGTCACTCCTGTATGGGAACTACTCAGCCCTCAGCCCTGGTGCCGGCGCCCTTTGAAGAATGAGATAGTAAAGGTTCAGCCTCACCCACGCCAGGACCATGGCCACACACAGCACTTGAAAGGAACCAGGACTCCGGAGCCCTGCACGCTCCTGCCTGCTTGGCCATTGGCCAGCTGTGACCTGGAGCCGCCGCCTGGCCACTTTGGCTTTCCCCCTTTAATTGCATCTGTGACTGAGGATTGCCTGCGACAGCCCTAAGAACTCTGTGATCCTCCAAACTCTAATTTCCTTGTGTTTTGTTTTATTGGAGCTGCAGGGATTAGAGCTAGACTTTTCCCGCAGTAAGATTGTTATGGCAATAACCTGGACAGGGCGAAGGGAACGGAAGCAGCGGTTGGTAGGCGCTGGGCTCTTTAAACAAAGCATGCCACTTAAGCCCAGCCTGCTTGATCACTGGTCCCATTGTACAGATGATGAAGCCAAGGCCCAGAGGAGGCTGGCCACTTGCCCGAGACCACACAGCAGGATGACGACAGAGAAAGCCTTGGGCTCCTGTTGCACCCCAGTTTCCATGCCTATGATTTTGCTCCCTCTTTCAGGGAGTGGAGAGGCAACACCAGGATTTTATAAGACCCATGAGGGAGACAGTTTTACACAGAGCAGACGTTTGCTCTGTGTGTCTGTATCATTTTCCCACATCTAGACACCACTGTAAAAGAGAATTAAAGCCGCAGAGCCTTCAACAGCTGGCTGGGCTCCTGCTTGCCACATTAAGCCATAGCAAGTCAGCTGGAGCAGCCTGTGCCAGAGTCAGCCATTAGAAAAGCCAACGCGGGCAGCCTGTGCAGCACCCACAGAGATCCACCTCCACCTCACAACTTCTTATCAGCACCAAATTCAATTAATCAGGTGTCTGATTCATGCTGTCAGACAATGCCATTGATGAGCCATAGAGATATGACTCATAGCTCCACTAATTTTATCAGGTAAATAACAGATATTTTATCTGAGCCTTTGGAAGTGGGCTCCATCAACTTTTTCTTTCTTGTACTGGTGATTGAACCCAGGGACATTTTACTTCCAAGTTACACCCCCAGCTTTTTCATTTAACTTGATTTTATTTTTTGAAATAGGGTCTCACTAAGTTGCTGAGAGTCTTGCTAAGTTGCTGAGCCCTTTTTATTTATTTTTTTTTGAAACAGGGTCTTGCTAGGTTGCTGAGAGTCTCCCTAAATTGTTGAGGCTGGCCATGAACCTGCGATCCTCCTGTTTCAGCCTCCCAAGTACTGGGATTACAGGTGTGCACCACCACACCTGGCTTCACGTACCTTTTGTTTTCCATAATTAAAGGTGGCCTTTCATTTAAACACTCAAGTACTTGTAGGTGTGAGCTGAGCTTCCCTGGGTCTTAGATTCAGTCTATTTTATTTTCTCAATTCATGTTAATAATGATCAAAGCACCTTGACTCTCATCCATCCAGAGGAGCCCACAGTGGGAATCATGGTAGTCTACTAAGAAGACTAATTGTATGTTCTGACCCAGGGCCCTTTCTTTGGATCAAGCTTTGGGGATATTCCATACCTCCCATTCTCTCGGGTAAGGAGAGAAGTCCAAGGAGCCACCTGTCTGGAAGCTGCTCTACCCAACATGGGAAGAGGGGTAGGCACTTCCAAGGGATCAAGATGTTGGCTCTGTCACTACACCGAACATTTCCATGTCATTACCCAAAGTGGAAAGTCCTTGCTCCAGTGAGAGGGAAGTCTATGTTGGGTCGATACGCTGAGGCTGCTTTATGAAATAAAAATCAGGTTCAGCATCCTTTGGCTCAGATGTCCCAAGAGCACAGGGGAATTGCATTCCCTGTCTGACCTCGTTAGGCTCCTTGCCGGCGAGAGCATAGAGAACGATGATGAAATTTGCTGTGCGGGTTGGCGCTTTGAATTCAGATGTGCAGGGAGGGTGTGCAGGAGAGCAGAGGAGGAGTCTCAGCAGGCTGGATGGAGCCCACCTTTGCAGCTGGAGTGCAGGACTGGCTCTCCCTCCCTCCCCTGGTCCTGGGCTCCATGGCCAAGAACAGGAGGCAGGAGGCAGGAAGGAGAAGCAGATCTCCAACCCAAATCCAGGAGCTTTGTGGGCTCAAGATAGATCAAACCATCTAGGGAAAGCAGAAATGGCTGGGCCTGTTGTATCAGACAGGATTCTGTTGGAGAGATTCACCAAACACTGGCTATTTTTCACTTACACGAGTAAGAGTTTATTTGAAGCATTTTGCAAGATGTTGAGGGGTCGCGATGTTGGACTTTGTGCCAGGTGGTGGGATATCCCTGTGAAAGAATCTCAGGAGTCAGAGCATCTGAGAGGACAGAGAGAAGCACTTCATACCCCTCACCCTGGGGCAGAGTGGACATAATCACCCCACTATTAAGACAGTCTTCTCTCTCTTCCTGTCTGCGGGGAGGACTGCAGAGAGAGTTCTAAGTGTTTGGGGACTAACATCTCGCCTGGGGGATCTTGAGCTAGCAATAGCCTTTGCTGGGAGCCCAGTTCCTTTGCTCTCAGTTGGGGTAATTTGGAGGCTTGGGGACAGGGTTGAGGCGAGGGAAGCCCCAGGTGCAAGAATAAAAAGTACTTATCTTCATGGAAGTGCAGGGCTGGAGAGTGTGCTCTGGAAGCAGGGTAGGAATTGATGATTTGCATTTGAATTTGCACCTTGGGGTCTGCTTTGGGAAGCATGGCTATATTAGACTGAATAATGGTTCCAAAAGATGTCGACATTCTGAGCCCCAGAACCTTACCTGGAGAAAGGGGATTTGCAGGTGTGAACGAGTTAAGAATGTCAAGATAAGGAGATGCTCCTGGACTATCCAGGTCACAGGGTCTTTACAAAGGAGAGAGGAAAACGAGAGAGTCAACAAGGGAGGAGTCATGACAGAAACCATGGTCGGAGGGATGTGGACACAGTCAAGGAATGCCAGACATTGAGTGCATATTTGTGTTACTGTGTGTGTGTGTGTGTGTGTGTGTGTGTGTGTGACTGTGTGCTTGTGTGTGTACAGAGTCATCCTGTAAAGTTGGCCACAAGGGTTGTGGTCAAAATAATTGAGGATCCTTGACCTAATGAACCTTGTCCCACCTCACCCTACCCTGTTCAGTGTGGCGGGCGCTGTCCATTGTCCTGAAGTCACGATGATACTAAAGACTGGGATTCTGCCCCAAGGTGCAGAATGAAAGGGAACAGAAGATGATTTTCAGCCAGGCGTGGTGGTGCACGCTTGTAATCTCAGTACTTGGGAGGCGGAGACTGGAGGATCCGGGTTCGTGGCCAGCCTCAGCTATTTAGTGAGGCCCTCCGCAACTTCGTGAGACCCGGTTTCAAAATAAAGGATAAAAAAAATAGGGCTGGGGGTGTAGCTCGGAGGTAGAACGCCCCTGGGTTCAATCCCCAGTACTGCAAAAAAGAAAAAGAAGATGACTTTCTCAGTTATCTCTTAGGCACGATGACCTGAGAATACGGTTTCATCCTCTCCCTCCAAGATCCCTCTTCATGTCAAAATTCTACCCTGTCTGAGCCCGGTGTGGTGACGCATACCTGCAATCCTAGTACTTGGGAGGCTGAGACAGGAGGATCTCAGGTTCGAGGCCAGCCTCAGCAAGTCAGTGAGGCTCATGTCAACTTAGTGAGACCCTGTTTCCAAATAAAAAATAAAATAGGGCTGGGGGTATAGCTCGGAGGTAGAATGCCCCTGGGGGTTCAATCCCCAGTTACACACACACACACACACACACACACACACACACACACACTTCTACCCTGTCTGAAAATCCTCTCCAAATTCCAACTCAAACCCCCCCCTCTTGCTGTGGTTTGAGCCCAGACCAGACATTACCTTTGGAAAGGAAGGGGCAGATGGGAGACATTGCTTGAATTTCTGCACCTTCCCAGCATAATGCTTTTACACACAAAAGTGCCCTCTCTTCTTTCCTCTGCCCAGCTAGTCTTAATGATGGTTAAGACCAAGCTTGGGCAGGGTATGGTGGTACACGCTTGTAATCCTAGTACTTGAGAGGCTTAGATAGGAGGATTGCAGGTTTGTGGCCAGCCTCAACAACTTAGCAAGACACTCTGCAACTTAGCAATACCCTGTTTCAAAACAAAAAATAAAATAAAAAAGTCTGGGGTATAGCTCAGAGGTAGAACACCCCTGGGTTCAATCCCCAGTACCACACACAAAAAAGAGCTAAGAGTGTGGAACACAATGTCATGTGTATGGGAGAGAAAAAGAAAGGGGCTTAAGGGACAGCTATCCAAGAGGGTAAAATCTTGTGAATGGGCTTGGCTGTTACTGAGAAGCTACTAGGACATGTCTTGGGTGCCACAAAGAAATGATGGCCCGGAACTGACACCCTCCACACACCCACTGAAGCACTGAGGACGTATAAGCAGGCTCTTGGAGAAAGGCTGAAAGCCCCACTTCCAGCCTCCTAACCCAACACCCTGGCCACTTTAGCAGTGGGGCAGAGCTGTCTCTTGGAAGTCAGGCTAGAATCTCCAAGGAAGTGTTTACAGGCCCCCTTGCAGTCATTACCACTACAGAATCCACTGTGTCTGGGGATGTGGGTCCTGGACTTTCCAGACTTCAGCTCATATACTTCCCAGAGCCATTCTAGGTCAGCCTCCTGACCCTCATGGACTGACAGACTTCTAAAGGAAAATGGCAGATGATAAAAGCCAAGAGGTGCCCACCACCCCCCAAATGTTGAGGTAACACCTCCAGAAACAGCCTATAGCCTGGTCTTATTAGGGGCTCTCAGAAGCAGGATAAGCTAGTGCTTAGGACCCTTAAAGGAACCCTCAGCATCTCCCAGAAGCAAGACTCCTGCGTCCACAGCATATACTTTGGCCGAGAGTGGCATCTTTCCTCTGCTACATCTACAATTATGCAGATATGGAGAGGGTGGATTGCGTCTACATTAACAGCCAGGAATAAATAGATTGGACATGATTATTGTTAAACTCTTCATGCCACAGTGCAATTTGGAGTCATCTGTGTACAGAAGCACAGCTGCGGGGCACGAGAAAGAATCTGTAATCAGCTAACAAGGAGGAGTGATTTTAACTCCCCCCTCCTGCTGGCTGCCTTTTCTTCCCCCAACCAGTCCTCAGCTCCCTTTATTAAAGAATAAGATTATCCATACTCAGCCATAGTGGAGGGAAAGATGGTCAGGGGTGGGGAAAAAGAAAGAAAAGAGGAGAGGAGGGCGGGCTGAGGATCAGGACCCTGGACAAGACCACTTGGGGTTGGAGCTCCATTTTGGCTACTGACTTGCCTTGAATATTTGGGGGCAGGTTTCTTTCTATCACAAGCCTCAGTTGTCCTTCTGTGAAATGGGTAAGCCCAGAGTTCTAAGCTCATACACTTGTAGTGAGGATGGATTGGTTGGCAAGGGACAGCTCCTGGTTGGTCACTGGAAAAAGATAGCCAGTAGGTTGAGGAAGAAGTGGGAAGAGGAGGAGAAGGAGGACAAGGAGGAAGAGAGGAGAAGGAGGAGAAGGAAGAGGAGGAGAAGGAGGAAGAGGAGGAGAAGGTGGAGGAGGAGGAGAAGTAGTAGTAGTAGGAGGAACAGTCTAGGTCAGGGAGGGACTTGAGTAGAGGTCAAGTCCTTGGTAGCAGCTGCTTCTCCTCCAGAGTCTTTCTCTCACATCTCATTGGTCAGAACGTGGTTACATGCTCAGCCATACACCAATCAGAGCAGGGATAGGGATGGCATGATGACTTCTACTATTCTGATTTTCCTGGGAGCTTGAGATGGATGGGGGTCATCTATTCCAAGGAGTTGAATGGGTCAACACCCTCTGCCACATGTAGGAACAAAATGTTTAAGTGCACGGAGGCATTTTGAAGTTCACACCACCTCTCATCAGGGTTTTCTGGACACAGTGTGGGCTCTTGCTGGGTCACAGCACCTAGTCACTGGAGGATGGCTGGTGGTCCCAGTGAAGGCTCAGAATTTGGACTATCCACTTCTAAGCCAGATAGTTTGGATGGGAAAAAATAATAATATACTCTGCACCACATTTTCAATGCTGACTTTTAAATAGACTTAACACTTCCACTGACGTTATGGACGTATGTGAAATTACCAATGCCAATCTCAATATCATGGATGGGGAAGGGGATGGAGTCTGGGGGGAAGCTCACCAAGTGCTGTGGTGCATGTATGTTCCTACCACTCTGAATGAGTGACGTTATGATGTGAGACTACAATGCATTAATAAATGTATATAAAAATAAAAATAATAAAAATACCACATGTCTTTAGAAACAAATAGACATAACAGAACCATTTGAAAGTATCTTTCCATAGATGCTCAGAAAAAAAAAAGACAGTAATGGTAATGTTTTGTACAGAACTTTATCACCTTTAGTGGTGAAAAACTCCAGTGTGATTTAGGTCTTTCTTGCTTTCTTGGCAAAATGGAATCTGCATCTACATCTATAAAATGGAGTCTGCATCTACAATGGCAAGACTTAGCCGCAGCACCTCTGCTTGTGTTGTGTGTTCTTTCTTCCGAGAAACAACTCAGGGTTTTGAGAAAACAGACTCTCACTCAAGAGACCGTGACAAAGACTTGACTAGAAAACATCTTTTTTTTTTTATCTACAGATCTTAAAATGGGAGAGAATTTTAACAGGATCACTGAAAACTGTCTCTGGGTATCCTTAAGGGACTGTGGTCCTTCAACCAAGATCGATGAGTGAAGTACTTCTAATCATGAAATCAGCAGGAGAGATGCTGGGCAACCTCGCCTGACATCTTAAAATGATTCTCACAGGGCAAGGCTCAGAGTCTATGTCACCACCACCCTCCTTAGTTTTATTTATATTTTTCCCTCAGGAGATTTCTACTATCAACTCAGAAACCCCTCCAGGCACCGGATATGACTTCCTATATTCAATTGAGCACCTCCTGGTGAGCCACTCAGCACCCAGTGTCCAACAGTAATTATCCTGGGGTCTTGGATATTGTTCAGCCTGGAGTGAGCAAAACTGCCATATAATGAATGAATCACACTTCAGCTGGACCTAGGTTTCAGAAAGTCCCAAGGATGCTGCTTGGAAAATTAATAGCATTCCGAGCCCGGTTGGTTGCATTCGGAAAAGGAGCCTTCCCCTTCTTTAAATGTCACCTCTCTTAACACATAGCCTGATGGTTGTTTATAGGTCAAGAGCTTTCAAAGTCTAACCCCAAAGTTTGCTCATTACATGTGGGTTGAGTGGAATTTAAAGGTGGAGCTGAGCACCGTAAGGGCAGCTGAGATGGCGCATTTCCAAATCCAAATCTTAGAGCCAAGCGTGCAAGTTGAAATCTCAGCCCCAATGCTGTGCGGGCTGGGGATATGTTGTGGCGACTGGGTTGGTGTCCCACGGTGGGGTTGGCAGGGAAGAGAGTCCATCCTGAATGTGTGGAATGACCTGGGGAATGTTTGGAATTTCAAATACACGTCCACAGGCACTGAGAAGAAAACGAGAGCCCGGGAGTCATATTCACCTGCTAAACCCCATCTCCTGCCCCCACGGCTCGGTAATATCCAAAGACAAGATGAGGACTCCATGCACTTGCCTGTCAAGGATCTCCCCGAATTGTTCATGCAAAAACCAAGCATATATTGGAAGCTAGAGAGAAACTGGGAAACAAAAGAGACTTCCGCTAAAAGAGGAGAAACTCCAGTGGAAGTGATGGAAGGGTTTAGGAGAGGGAAGGGTGAAGGGAGGGGAGAAGGAGACAATTTAAATAATACTACTATGTACCTATATGAGATTAACAATACCAATCTCAGTTACATGTATGGGGAAGGGGAGGGAGGGGGCGGGATGCAGAGGGAAATTTGGCAAGTACTGTGTGCATGTGTGTTCCCATTACCCTGAACCTCAATATGATATAGAATTACAATGCACGCACCAATAAAAGTATATTAAAAATAAATTAAAAAATTGAGTCTGGAATAAAAAAGCAAAACTAAAGAAAGCAAGCAAGTAATCCGTTTCTGGGTATCATCATCATCATCATCATCATCATCATCATCATTATTGGTGCAGAGGATTGAAAACAGGGGCGTTCTACCTCCAAGCTACACTCCCAGCCCTATTTTATTTATTTATTTATTTTTTGAAACAGGTTCTCTCTAAGTTGCTGAGGCTGGCCTCAGACCTGTAATCCTCCTGTCTCAGCCTCCCAAGAACTGGGATTACTGGTGTGCGCCACCACACCCAGTATGGGCCTCACTTCTTAAAATGGGTGGTATAGTGTTCTCCAAAAATTCACATCTTCTTGGAACCTCAGAATGGAGGTGTCTGACTGCTATGAACCAAGACTCCAGATTCCCAGAAGGAAGCAAGTGCTGAGGATAACGATATAAACTGTACAAGAGTTGAGTAGCAGCGAGGAGCCTTATCTCTTAGGGAAAGCATTTTTATCAATGTTGGGGTATTTACCAGCCAAGTCCCCAGATGTAAGCTTAGGGCCAACCTCCCAGCTGACCTCCCTGAGGAGAGCAGGCTGTGGGCTGTGGTGTTACCAGTTTCTTGCACAACCTCTCTCAGGGTTGTATGAGGATTAAATAAAATATTCCACACAACGCAGGGCTTGATGAATACTCCTAAGGTGTCTTTCTTTGAGCCCCTTGCAGATCAAGCCCGAAGCACTTATCTGCTAACTTATAAGCTATGCCAGAGTATGAGACACATTTGATTTAGATTTCATGGGGGAAATTAAAAATTCTAAATACTTTTCATCGCATAGACCTTGGAAGGGATTTTTAAAGTGAGTTTTGTAAGAAAAATTATAGATTGTTAGTCCTGTAAATCAACCTACTCTATATTGAAATGGGATAGGAAACAGTTCCGGCTATAAAACAATAGCCCTTCAACCCTGAAAATAAATTGTAAAATTATATAGCTAAAGAAATATGTTAACAACAGCACATACGGGCATGCGGAGAAGAAATATCACAGGTCGTCCGGTGAACGCCATCTTGTACTTTATATGTATTTTATGGTTAAGCAAGTGTCGTTTCCATAATGCAAGGGGGTACTGCGGACCAAACAGCAAGTCACAATATAAAATAAATGAAGTTAGAATCAGTTCCTGTACTCAATGTGCAGGCAAAACCAATCAAACCACAATAATAACAACCAAAAATCCCCATAAATCTGACCAAATTGCCACCCAGCTTGTTGTAATATATGCAATCAAAACAATATTTCAGTAAAACCCAACGAGAACATACAGGGGGAAAAAAACAAAGATTCCCAATCACACTCATGCACGCAATAAAAATAAATATTTCCCCGACTATCGGTAAAACAATAAGTGGCACGAAAGAAAAAAATTCTAACGTACGTGAACATGCTTGCTAATCCAGGAATTGCCGGAAGTTCTGTGTCTGTTTGAGTGATGCATTGTGGCTGTAAAAACTTTAAATCTAGACCGTTAAGTAAATCCCTCAAACTCACTTCTAATTATCCAATTATCCCGGTAGACAGAAGCAAGGTTTGCATGGGGCCAGGAAAGCTTCGCACAGGTGGATATCCCAGGAGACCACTTTTCTTTTCTTTTCTTTTTTTTTTTTTTGCGGTACCGGGGATGGAACTCAGGGACGTTCTACCTCCGAGCTACACCCCCGGCCCTATTTTTTATACTTTATTTTGAAACCGGGTCTCACAAAGTTGCAGAGGGCCTCACTAAGTAGCTGAGGCTGGCCGCAAACCCGGATCCTCTGGTCTCAGCCTCCCAAGTACTGGGATTACAAGCATGCGCTACCATGTCCGGCTTTTTTTCTTTTATTTTAATTTTGGAACTGGGGATTGAACCCAGGGGCATTCTATCTCCAAGCTACACCCCCAGCCCTATTTTTTATTTATTTTGAAACAGGGTCTCACTAAGTTGCGGAGGGCCTCCCTAAGTAGCTGAGGCTGGCCGCGAACCCGGATCCTCTGGTCTCAGCCTCCCAAGTACTGGGATTACAAGCATGCACCACCACGCCTGGCAGGAGACCTGTTTTCTGCTGTCTTCACTTTCCTGTCCCCGGTGGTCAGAACAGCATGGCTCAGAAAAGCTATAAACATAGGCATTTGTGGAATGAATGAATAATGAGTAAATGAATTGAAGAGATGCATGATTAAGATGAGATTTCATCCTCTGCGCCTTTGCAGAAATTTGGGGGAAGGGCAGGGAACTTATTCTAAGATGTGACCATCAAGACTTCCCCTATGGAGCTAAATCACCTACATTTCAAAGCTCAGACTCAGCTTGGCTGTTAAGGCTGGGTAGGAGTGTGTCCATATTCTCATCTTGCTCTGTCAGTCAGCATCCTTGTAGGGGACAGAGGGTGAACTTGTTATTCTTGAGTAAAGAATCTCTTTACAGAGAAGTGTGTGGAAGATGTTGGGGAGAAGGTGTTGTCACCGTTCCGCATGGTTGGTAATGTTGAGGAGTCCCCATAACGCATGCCTGAGGGATGGCTTTACAGCAGGACAAGCCTCCTGCTCCCTGTGTCCTGCTAGAACCTCACATGGGTTGAACCCAGTTGAGAACTAGGGGATGAGGGGCCCCTGATGTAACCTGTGGGTCAGAGCTTGGTGTCGTATGTCTGACACCAAGACACATTCAATGAGGCCAGTAGAACCAGCAAGAAGACACATATATGGCTTCAACTTGATCTCTTAGAAGTTCTTTGGAATATTTGAGGTTTCCTTCAACAAAGACATCACATTTGACAGGTGTTATTTTTTAACTTTAATATAGTTTAATTTACTATTTTTTCTTTTTTTATTGGTGCATTGTAATCACACATCTTGATGGGTTTCAGGGTGGTAGAAGTATACATGCACACATCAGTCAATTAGCCCTCCCCCAATTCCCACCCCATTCCCTCCCCCTTCCCTCCTTCTTGTGCTCAACATAGTAGTTGACTTTGATATATTTGTGTATGTACGTCCTGTGCATGAAGGACATGATTTCTCTCAGGCCACTGGCCAGTCTCCAGTTTCAGGGAGAAGCAATAGAGAGGGATGAAGGATATTTGGGGTTTCTTCAACAGAAGGGGTGGGGGTTCCCCTTCTTGTCTAGATGCAAGGAAGGTCCACCCATCAGAAAGACACCTGGAAATGCACCTGCTGACTAAGAAGGAGAGGTGGAAGCTTATTTCTTGCACTGTGTGTTTGCTGAACTGTTTAACACATTTCAGTCCTGCTATGGAAAATAAGAGAAGTAAACAAACAAGGAGAATAGATGGAATTATGTATGGGGCACATGTCATACATTGATAAAGCAAGCAGAATCGCGTCTGCACAACTCAGATAGGGAGGGATGGGAGGACCGGGGCATGCTAAATATTCACAGGGCACCTCAGACGCCAATGTTTTTGATACGCTGAATACACACAAGGCATCAGGATGCAAGATGTGTTCAATATACATGAGACCAAAAAAAAGATGAATGCGAAACCATGAAATTTTTAGAGGAATATAGAGGGGAGATTCAAGGCATTCAGTATTCATGAGGTCTTAAATGACCACCTGTAGATAGCACTCATTTTGGAGCCGCATGTCCACAGCTTAAGAAATGTAGCTTGATCACCAGGCTGTGGATGAGCCACAGCTGTTGGCCAGGAATCTCTTCCACAGCACAAGTGCGTTGTGTTGACTCCAGGCTGTTCCATCTGCTGTACCTCTTGCTCATCCCCAGCACAACAGACCACTGTGGGCTGAGGGCAGGTAGAGAGGAGAGAGGAGAGAGAGAGAGAGAGAGAGAGAGAGAGAGAGAGAGAGAGAAGGGAGAGACAGGAACAGGGAGGAGGGGAGAAGGGTGTGGGAAAGGAAGAGAAAAGATGTGGGAAGACCATATAACCCACAATAGATGTAGTGTGGCCCTTCCTTTGCCTGTGCTAAGTATATTAACTTTTCCTATTTCTTTTTCCTTGCTTTGTAAAAATATAGCACTCCTGCTGAGATATTATTCATAGACCATAATGCTCACCCTTTTGGAGTGCATAACTCAATGGTTTTTAGTTTATTCGCAGACTTGCAACCATCATCATTTCCTGATTTTGTCACCCAAAGGTACTCTACTCCACAGCAGTCTCTCTCATTTCCTCCATCCCTTCGGCCCCTTGGAAAGCACGATTTCTCTTTCTCTCTTTATAGGTTTGCCCAGTCTGGACATGTCATATAAATGTAAGCATGTGGTACATGGCTTCTTTCACTTAATATCATTTTTTTCTTTTTTTTGGTATGGAACTGGAGCTTAAATCCAGGAGCATTCTACCTCCAAGCTACATTCCCAGCATTTTTAATTTTGTTTTGAAACAGGGTCTCACTAGGTTGCTGGGAGTGTTACTACATTGCTGAGGCTGTCCTCAAACCTGCGATCTTCCTGTCTCAGCCTCCCAAGTACTGGGAGTCCAGGCGTGTGCCACAATGCCTGGTTTAGCATCCTGTTTTGAAAGCTCTTGCCCGCCGGAGTATGTCAATGCTCCGAAGGTTCTTTGTGTTGTTGAATCTTACTCCATTGCACGGATATAGCACCTCATCTTGTTTATCCATTCATCAGTTGATGGATCCTTGTCTATTCCTTCCTTCCTTAATAACGTTTCTGGAAACATCCTTGTATGCTTTTGGTGCTCTCCATATTTAACTCTGTTTGCTTTTAGCAAGACACGGAATCAGAGTGTCTTACTTTGGTCCACGAGCCTTTCTGATTCAGAATGTCTGGTGTATGTAGCTCGCTGGCGGTGCATGTGTAGGCCACCACAGGGGTGTGTAATCCCCCGCAAGACAGTCCTGTGTTGTGATAATGCACGGTGCACCCTTTCAGGGCACATTAGATGACAGAAAAGCAGCCAATTCACAGCCTCTCACCAAATGGGAAAATCAATGCCTGAGGCATGGGTGAAAATAACAAAGTTCTCAGGAGGAAATGGCAGGAGCCATGCACTTGTGAGAGCTCCCCCCACCCAATAATGCCAGCCCAGCTCCCGTGAGCCCCTGCGGATGAGCCCAGGGCCTGCCTCACTCATAACGCTTCCAGGTTAAGCTGACTGCAGGTTAAGCCCAGAAACCCCTCAAAGCCTGTGTGTGGGGGCAGCATATGCTCATCTGCGCATCTGCACAGCCCAGCAGCTAGAGACAGGCTAGCTGGCATTTCCCTGGATAAAGCCCCTTAGCAGAACTTAGCAAGTAGGAACCTCATCAGGTCACATGATCATGCCGAACCAATCACTGTCGCCCAGGGGATGACTCATGCTGATTGGACGGGCATATGTCATGTGACATCTCAGGATATTTAAATTTAAAGTAGGGTGGGAGTGGATTCCCACAGAAAATCTGGCATTTTTTTTTCAGAACCCCAGGAAAGGATACAAGGCAGGAAAGCTATAACTCCAGCAGGTGACAGGATTCTTGCAAACATTTCTGAATTTTCATGATCCTTTTACATTTAGAACATACTTTCCGGGAATATTCAGGAGATGCTAAATTGCAAGACAAGTTCTGGCTTTCAAGTAGGAACTACGTTTCATGAATTTATCCTGTAAATATTTCTTGTAGAAGAAAATAACATAAGGGGAGGATCACACACACACACACACACACACACACACACAGTCGAGTGAGAGCGGTTGTGTGTGTATACGCGTGCATGCACAGGAGTTTAAGCAAAGATCTATTTTAGAATAGCAGACACCCTCCTAAAGCTGACTCTAGTCTCCTCAGACATGCTTTAATCAAGGGGGTCATGGCTATGTGGTGCCCCACTGTCCCTCAACTGGTGAGTCTCTTGTCTTCGGTCCTTATTTCTGAGATGCCTGAAGTCATTATGAATTTGTTGAGAAAAGGTTTCCCTCCAATCTCCTGACTGGATGGCTGTTCAAGAATGTGAAGTAACCCATTCTGACAGGTGCCTTTGGACTGAGTTTGAAGTCCCTGACATTTATAGACAGGCAGTTTTTGGCCTGCAGAGCTGGCTTCTGTCCAGCACACCGACTCCCACTGAAGGGTTCCCTCCATCCTCAACCTTCCCTCACTCATCACCATTGACAGGAAGATAACATCTCTGTCACCCCACACTTGTGCTCACTGCCAGTCCACTCTGAGGATGGCTCTTGGCCGTTTGTCTTCCCAGATGGATCTGGAGAATACCAACATGGATGAATCAGAGACCAAGGTCCTTGTCATTAAGAAGTAGATTGCTGGGGAAGCTGAGTTGTGTGTTCAGAAAGTGTTAGAATTAGGTGGTCAGGAAATTTTATTTTAGATACTCTAAGCCAAGGGTGCTTGCTTAATTTGTCATCCAAAACAGGACAGATCTGAGAGAAAGATTGAACAGTGTTGACAAATAGACCGTTAGAGGGGACATGAACCATATTGCCCCGGGGAACCGGGTGGTATAGAGCCCTGCCCACATGATGTTTCTCCACCCCCACATTTTAGTTCACATCATACACTTATCCTGAAATATCTGTCCTCCCTTTGCTGGCACACTTTATTCAACTAGACACCACCTTTTCTATAAAGACTTTTCTATAAAGACTTCTCTTACTCAGCCCAGGCTCAATGTTCTGACCAGCATTCTTGAAGCTATAATCTCAAAGATTGACCATGTAACTTAGAGTAAAGATTTATTTTCTTACGGTTTTGGGTTCAGTCCATGTGAGGCCGGGGACCGCAAATCTCAGGGCATGGCGGTGGGAGGCGGAGAGAGGGAGAGCACAGGGGCTGTGCTCCTCACATCATGGAGTCTGGAAGCAAGAGAGAGAGAGAGAGCAGGGGGAGGAAGAACCATTTATATAATCTCCAAGGCTGCACCCCCAGGGACCCACTTCCAGCCACACCCTACTGTCCTGGGTCACCACCCAGGTAAATCCATTACAATGGATTTATCCACTTCTAGGATTACAACTCTCAAGACTCAGTCATTAAATCAGCTCCAAATGTTAATAAATGAGCTCTTTTATATCTAACTATAACAGTCAATGATTTCTTTCTCTCCACGGCTTAAAACATTTTGTCGGTTTTTGGTTTGCCAATGAGGGAAACCAAACACAGCCTACCTTAACCAGAAGAAAAAAACAAGTATTGAATAGTGTGGTAGGCAGAATAATGGATTCCCAGGTATATGCATACCCTAATTCCTGGAATTGGAACATGTCACCTTTCTCAGTAAAAGGGATTTTGCAGATATGATTAAATTAAATATCTCAGTCTGGGAAAATGATCTTGGATCATCTGGGTAGACCCAGTGTCATCACAAGAATCCTTATAAGAGGGAAACAGGAATTTCAGAGTCAGAATATAGAAAAAAGATGATGGGAGGGTGGAAGCAGAGGTTGGTGACACACTTTGAAGATGGAGGAGGTGGCCAAAGGCCAAGGACTGCAGGTGGCCTCTGGAAGCTGGAAAAAGCAAGAGACAGATTTTCATCTCTGCTTCCAGAAGAGAAGTGACCTACCAATACCCTGACTTCAGCCCAGAGAGACAGAGCCTCAGATTTCGGATCTCCAGAACCCTAAACTAATAAGATCTGTATTGTTTTCAACCATTAGGTTTGGGCTTAGTTGTTATAGCAGCAGTAGGAAATTGATACCAATCACTTTCTAAAGTCCTAGCTGGTTTCAGAAATGATTGCATCCAGAGGCTCAAATCCAAACAGGGCCATTTCTCTCTCTCTCTCTCTCTCTCTCTCTCTCTCTCTCTCTCTTCATTCTTTATCTGAGCCTCTGCCATATTTGCTGTTGGCTTCTTTCCAATTCCTCTCCAAATGCGGGCTACTAAAACCTCCTGACCTGTCAGGGTTACATCCCACTGACTTTGCAAATGGAACGGAAATATTATCCTTTTTCTGGAAAGGCATAGACAAAAATAGAGGAATGGAGCTTTCTGGTTGATCTTGGGTCACATTCCCATCTCTGGACCCAATCGCTCTGACCTTAGGGTTGGATGACTTGAGTCACAAGCCTACCTAGATAGACCATGAGGACTGAGGGTGGGAGAGGTGGGTCCCCAAAGAGCAACTGGAAGGGTGGACAGAAACTGGGTACCACATAGATGTTCAAGGCATGACATCTCTCTACTGCTTTCTTTATGTTTCACTTGAGATGCCCGTTTTCTTTTTTGTTCCTTTGTTTGATCTTTTTGTGGTACTGAGGTTGAACCCAGGGGCATTCTACCTCTGAGGTATGCCCCCAGCTCAATTTTATTTTTTTTATTTTGAAACAGGGTCTTCTTAGTTTCTGAGAGTCTCACTACTTGCTGAGGTTGTCCTCAAACCTGTGATCCTCCCGTCTCAGCCTCCCAAGTACTGGGATTACAGGTGTGTGCCACCATGCCCAGAAAAATACCCATTTTCTATGAAATATCCAGCAGGGACAGCAGGATGGGGCTTTGTTCTCCTTACCTCCTCTGCAGCACTTCAGTTTGTACCTGGGATAGACAGGGAAAGTGGCTGATTGATGTTTGCAGAATGGGTGAAGACATCAAGGATCTCCCAGAGTGTCAGGAAGGCTGGTCCTTACAGGTAGGAGCGGTGGCCTCTCTGCACCTCTTCTTAGAGCCTCCACACCATTGAACAAGAGCAGAAGTTCACATCTGTGCTTAGGGATGTGCATCCCTCCATTCTGGAGACAGAATAAGTCCAGGATTGCAGAAAGCCCGATTCTCCAAACTTGGAGTAGTCATCGGGATAAACTACAGGATTCTTGTTTTTCTTTCACATTTCCTGTTATGAAGTATGGGTTTTCATTTTTATTAAGTGAATGCGTTAAATATCTCCTGTTTAACTAGTAGTCTATGCCCCCAAGCTCCATTCATAATATACCACTAATGAGAACAAAATAGATCCAGATTACGGGATGTGTCCAAAATGTCCTCAGAGGATAATTCACAGACTTAAGTTCGTGCATTATTAAAAAACATCGCTTAAAATACATGAGCTAATAACATGATTGAAAACCTTAGAAAAATAGCATGAATCTAATTTCTATGTATAAAAAAAGCCTTCTGGGGATATTTTCATGATTTTTGAAACTTAAATAAACATTTATAATAGTTTTATAATTTTATTTACAGAAAAGTTGTGAAGCTACTAGAGAGTTCCCATGTATTCCTCAGTTCCCACTACTGTTAATATTTGTGTGTGTGTGTGTGTGTGTGTGTGTGTGTGTGTGTGTGTGTATGGTACTGGGGATTAAACCCAGGGGCATTCTACCTCTGAGCTATACCCCCAGCACTTTTTATTTTTTGTTTTGAAACAGAGTTTCACTAGGTTTCTGAGAGTCTTGCCATATTGCTGAGGCTGTCCTCAAAACTGTGATCCTCCTATCTCAGGCTTCCAAGTACTGGGATTACATGTGTGTGCCATCACACCTGGTAATATTTTTTTAATTTACTTTTCTTTTGCAGTACTGGGGATTGAACCCAGGGGCATTTTACCTCCAAGCTACACCCCCAGCCCTATTTTTTATTCTTAATTTTGAAACTGGGTCTCACTAAGTTGCGGAGCATGCGCCACCACACCCAACTTTTAAAATACACTTTTATTGGTGCATTGTAGTCTCACACCATAATGTAGTTCAGAGTAATAGGGACATACATGCACACAGCACTTGGTGAGCTTCCCCTCGGCTCCCTCCCCACTCCCTCCCCTTCCCACCACTGTTAATATTGTATGTTAGTGTGATGTTCTCTTCATAGCTAATATCATTATTAGCCAACACCATACTTTATTTAGATTTTATTAGTTTTTCCCCAATTCCCTTTTTGTCTTCCAGGATTCCATTTTGTCATGGTACAAGGAATTGTCACGGCACCTTGAACTCCTTAGGTCTGTACTCAGAGGTGACTTTGACACGACACCCTGGGGTAAACTGACAGCTTTAACAAGACAGACTTCCAATCCATGAACATAGTCTGTCTCTCTACTTATGTAGGACTTTTAATATCTCTCAGCAATCTTTTCTAGTTTTTGGTGTAGGCATCCTTTTATGATAGTCATCCTTAGGTATGGTGTACTTTAAGATTCTACAGTCAGTGTTACTTTAAAACAAATACATACTTTCCGATGTTCCTGCTGCTATGCAGAATAATACCTGGGTTTTGCACAATGCCTTTTATCTAGCACTTTATCATGTTAGTTTTGTTTTGGGTTCGTGCGTTTTATTTTTCGCCATTCTAATGTGTGTATGGCCGTGTCTCCTCAAGGTTTTAACTTGTGTTTCGATAACACCTAAGTATCTTCTCGCTTGCTTGTCTACCAGCTGTGTATCTTTTTCGGTGAAGTGTCTAACTTTTTTCTTGCTATTTTGTTTTTTTATTTTCTCAGTATTTTATACTTTGGTGCCATGTAATTAATTATACATCATAGTAAGATTCAAAGGGGTACAAACATACATGCACGAATCGCTTGGTGTATACCCCTTCCCTCCCACTACATGTTAGTGAAGTTAGGGAGTGAAATCTTGTATAGACATAAACTTATTTGAACTGTTCTCTTCCTCCATTCTCATTTACCCCTCCCCACCTCCCTCCTCCACTACCCCTCCGCTGTTCTAATGTTTTCTCTCCTCATTTGACTGAAGTCCCTTTTGCTTCCTATGTTTGCTCCAGCTTCCAATATAAAAGAAAACATATAACCCTTGACTTTCTGAGACTGGCTGATCTCACTTAGCATGATATTCTCTAATTTCATCCATTTTTATGCAAATTACATATAATTTTGTTCTTCTTTATGGCTGAGGAAATTTCCATTGTGTGTATAAACCACATTTCTATTATCCATTCATCTGTTGATGGACACCTAGGTTGGTTCCATAATCTGGCCATTGTGAATTGTGCTGCTATAAACATGGATATGCATGTATCATTATAATACTCTAACTTCAATTCCCTTGGAAAGATAATGAGGAGTGGTATGACTGGGTCACATGGTGGTTTTATTCCTCGTCTTTTGAGGAATCTCTATGCAGATTTCCATAGTGGTTTTACTAATTTTCAATCTCACCCACAGTGTATAAAAGTTCCTATTTCCCCACATCCTTGCCAGCATTTATTATTGTTTGTGTTCTTGATGATTTCCATTTTAACTAGAGTTGCTTGTTATTTTTTTTCTTGCGCACAATAGGTATTCTTAATCTACTTGATTTTTTTTGCCAGTCCTGTTGAAAACACTTTATACATTATGATTAATTTGAGTTGTAATTATTTAAAGATAGATAAAGTCAGGTGTGGTGGCACCTGCCTGTAATCCCAGTACACGGGAGGCTGAGACAGGACAATGGCAGGTGTATGATCAGCATTAGGGAGACTGTCTGCAACTTAGCAAAACCCTGTTTCAAAATAAATAAAAATAAAAAGGGCTGAGGGTATAGCTTGGAGGTAGAATGCCCCAAGGCTCAATCCCCAGTACCAGAAAAGTGAAAAATAAGAACTAAAGATAGATGATATTGAACTTCTTGTCACCTATCTGTTTGATTACTTACATTTGTTCCTGTAAAAGTTGGACATTTGAGTCTTCTGTCCTTGTGCTTGCAGTAGCGAATGCAGGGCTCTTGGTGTCGTATCATTCAATTCTCCATTGTACTTGCCTCTAGAACCAAAAGGATTCAGTAAGATGCTCAGAACCCCAACTCTGAGAAAAGAGTATCAATGATTCCTTATACACCATCCATTCATCTGTTGGGGTATTTGGCTTTTCCTTAAGGGCTCTCTGTACACTAACTATACCCAGCCCTTTGTCTCTCCATTCCTGAGCATTTTCCACAGGGAGACTTAAGATCATGCTCCGCCAATGGGTTCTGCCTGTTTTTATGCTCTTTAACGAACAGAGTTGTGTCTTCGGTTGGGCCCGTGGCCCAAATCAGATCAGAGAAGTCAACTTGAAAAGCTCTTTCATCGGTCGATTCCTCCCTAGCTATGTTTTCCCTGGCTTTGTTCCATGGCAAAAAAAATGGAAATACAAGGATATCCAACTCCTCCCAGTTCTTTGTGTAATAAAAGGAAAAAAGAGAAAGCCAAATGAAGAAAGAATGAATCCCCAGCATCATGCTACTGCCCCCATGTATTTTTTTTTATATCAAAAAAGGAAGTGCAAAGACAGAAATGGAAATAGATATCGGGAATGAGACACCTACTGAAGCAATTGAAAGTTTTCTGCAAAATATCGTCAACAGTTGGAAGGAAGAGAGTAGGAAGTTTTTATCAACTCTCCCTGCCAACGTCTCTGTGTCTCCCACCAGCATTCAAGTGTGGGAATGTTAGCTCCGACAGACAAGAGCGGCTGCAGGAGATGGCGTGGGAGGGTCCCAAGGTCAGAGAGGACAGCACGGTATTGAGGATGAGCTTGGCACCTGTGGTTACACTGGGGACAGGGCTCCTGCCTGGGCTCAGGACTGGCTCTGGGATCCTCATTTGTGCTCTCGTCTTTACACACATGCATACGCTTAGTCTTTCCAAGTATGGACTTTGGACGTGCTGGTCATTTCTCTCAGCTCATAGGTAGAATGCCCTTGGGTTCAGTCCCCAGTATAAATAAATTAATAGATACATAAATAAATAAATGGAAGGAAGGAAGGAAGGAAAGAAGGAAGGAAGGAAGGAAGGAAGGAAGGAGTTGAATCATCATAATATATGGGACATTTTAGAAATATTCATTAAGACATGAACATTCAAGAAACAAGGGGTCTTGTAAATTAAAATAGGATCTTAGAAATACAAAAACAGTAAAGGGTTGAAAAACATATGTGGATGAAGTCCCTCAGATAGTAGAACTATAAAAGGAAAACCAAAGACAAGCAAACCAGCAAATCTGAGGACAAGAAGAAAAAGAGAGAGGTGATTACAAGTCAAAAAAGACGTGTGAGTCATGAGAGTGCAAAGAAAGTTCTAGTCTTGTGCTCAATGAGATGGGTAGACACCTAGCTACTGCAAAGTCCATGCACCCAAGCCCTGTATTTGAGTCTGAATTACACCCTGGGTCACCCTCTGCCATTGCCACACCTGCCCTGCCCTGTAGTCAGAGGCCCAGTTATGGTCTTGACTTTAGCATGGATAAGCTCCTGCTATTTCTTTTCCTTCCTTCCTTCCTCCCTTCCTTCCTTCCTTGTTGGTACTGGGGATCGAACCCAGGGGCATCTTACCTCTGAGCTACACCCCCAACCCTTTATTTATTTTTGTTTTGAAAAAGAGTCTTGCTAGGTTGCTGAGAGTCTCCATATGTTGCTGAGCCTGTCCTCGAACCTGCCATCCTCCTGTCTCAGCCTCCCAGGTCCTGGGATGACAGGCATGGGCTACCCACCTTGCCTCAATGCTGTAATTTGGCAGCTTTAGCAAAGGAGAGACTGCCTGTCTGGGGACTGGCCAATTCTTAGAGAGTACAGGGCCCAGGCTGGAGCAGACTTTTGATATACAAATTAAGCAGCATGGAGCCAGACCTCCATCTGTGCACCTCAGGAGGCTGTGTCCTCTCTTATCTATTTCAGGGCCAGATGTCAGGCAGCCAGGGGCCACTTTCATTGCTTGGAACCTGCAGAAATCATTAGAACTGGTTCATCCTAGACTCTACCCCTGGCTTCGCCTGGCCTTTTCTGCAGAACCTCCACACGGGGAGTGACCTGAGCCTTCCCTTGCTCCTGGTCTCTGCTCCCTGAGCACCTGCTGTCTGCCTGGAGCTTTGTGCAGTACATACCTCCCGTCCTTAGGACCAGTGAGCTCAGTAGACTTTGCCTTTTTCTGCCCTCTGTCTCCTCTGTGGTCATAGCTGACTGACCATTTCAGAAAAGAGCACAAAGCAGTTCATTTTCTTAAAAAGAATACCCTCTTCCAATTTAATGAACTTGAATCAAAATGTTAATGATTTTTTAAAAACTTCTTAAGTCTGCCTGGTATCTTTTCTTTCAGATTCTTTCTTTGCTTTTTAATTAAAAAAATTCTTTTTTGGTGGTACTCGGTATTGATCTCAGCAGTATTCTACCTCTGAGATATCCCCCCCAGCCCCATTTTACTTTTTATTTTGAAACAGGGTCTTGCTAAGTTGTTGAGGCTGGCCTCAAACCTGCAGTCCTCCTGTCTCAGCCTCCCAAGTACTAGGATTACAGGTGTGCGCCACCACACCCCACTCTCTCTTTTTTTCATTCACTCATCATCACAACCCCATTCAACTCTGCATCTTTGGTTTGTCATGTCCTCTTTCTGGGACTTCATTTCTGAGTCTGGCTCCGTGGCAAACAACAAGATACGAGGCCTGGTCTCCAGGAGCCCAAGGTACAGACAACTCTGAGACCAGCAAGTTTTCTCACTATGTGAAAAAGCAAAGTCCATAGAAAGTAGCCGCATGGAGTGGATACTGTGGCCCTCTCCACCATGGCTCCTTATGCTTGTGCGGTGGGTATGGCTTACAGATTGTGTGCTGGGCTCTGCAGCCCACACCTGGTGTCAATTCTTTTCTACACTGGCTGTGTAGACCCAAACAAGGGACTCGCCCTTCTGTGTTTCAGCCTCGTTATCTGGAAAATGGAGGATGCTCTGCTAAGCATATCTGCCTCTAGTAGCTTTCTACTGTTGCTCTAACAAATTATTTCCAATGTTGTGGCACACAGCAGCATTTATGATCTCCCCATCCTAGAGGTCAGATGCTTGGCCACTGCCAGGTTGGGTCCTCTGCTAAGCACGTCCCCAAGTGGGGACCACAGAGTTGACACTGGGCTGTGATGCCTACTGACCCCCACACCTGTTCCCCAGCTGTCACAAGGGCCATCTCGGTTGCATTCACCTGAGTCTTGAGCACCCAGCACAATGTCTGGCACATGGTAGGTACTCACTAAACTCTGGCTGAGTGAATCGGTTTAATCATCGCAACCAACTGTGATGTGGTGGGTGCTATTGGACTCTTCCATTTAGACGGGGACATTGGGCGCAGCTGAGTGTCTAACCTGCTTCAGTTTCTACAGCACAGTTTGCAGAACTGGCCTGACCTTCAGAATGACATTGAGACACCACAGATGTCCCTATCCCCAGGCCCCACCCTGGCCCTGATACTTTGGAGTCCTCCAGGGTAGAGCCTGGCTTTTGTGTTTTTAACGATGCCCTCAGATGGTTCTTCCGATTAGGAATGTTGGGGAAGTTTCGCTGAGTGCTGAGGTCTGCTGGGGCAAGATATTATCAGATCAATTTCCCAGGCTTTGTTCAAGGGAAAAATGAATCAGTCTGTTCTTTGGTGAACATCGCACCTCTGATGGAAAGATGCACTCTGTTTATACTCCCTGCCTGCTTCCCCACTAAAACATTTAAATATGGTAGAGACAGACTGTTCGCCGCAGATCACGGACTCGGGGCTGTGGGCTGAGGCTGGAGGAGACCAAAGTGGAAACAGGGAGTTTGTGAGTGAGCGGGTCCTTTCTAAGATGAGCCTCACAACTGGTACACTTCGTCTGAGGTCATTCAAATCCCAGAGACATGATTTACATCCTATTGAACCAGCCATTGGAATGAACTGGGAGGGCAGCCAGCCATCTTCAGGAGATGGTCAAAGGCGCTCCGAGTGAAACAGGAAGACCTCTTAGCCCCTGGGACTGGTGTAACCGAATTCTTCATTTTCTGCCCCAAAGAATGCAGGTTTTCCTCTTATTGGGCTCTTGTCTGTGAAATTAAAATCCAGCAGACTATAAAAGGGTGGGTATAGAATTACAAAGATATATTTTTAAGTCAAGGAAAGACAGAAGACAAAAACAGCTCCCTGTACACAGAAGGGAGGGTTCCCCAAAAGAGAGTAACCATTGAAGTTGTTGGGGGGGGTGAGCGTTTATATCTTTTTGTGGTCCCCTATCTGCTCTTTTGTGATTGGTCAGAATTGGGTCTTGGGGGGCCCAGTGTCTTTTGCCCAGTTTCGATCCATAATTGGAATCATTATCTCATCGGCTGGTGGGTTCCAATCTCCTGGAGTCATGCGTCTGTTCCCAGCCTTGTTTTTATACAGCTCGTCTTCAGAACGCAGCCCACAGAAGGGGCTGAAGTTTTGTTTTGATTTTCATAGTCCTTGCCTGGTCACGATTACCCTTATCTCTTATTAACCTTCCCTGCTTTTGTTCTTTAGAAAGATGGCCTCTTTTAGCCCTTTCTGTCCCCAGGTCCTCTGCCCCGCCTCGCTGAGCTCTTGGGGAGACAACATGGATGAACGTTTGTCTCACCAGAATCCTGCGTGTTCCAGCATCTCTCTCTTCCCTGGACCCCAAGCAACTTCAAGCAGGAATAAAAGTGACTAGAATAAAAGTGACCTTACCTTTAAGTATCCTGGGGACTCGGAGCCGAATTTTGGTCTTGCAAATCTCAGAAACCTCTCCTTGACTTGCCCACATTCACCTTTTCCAGGCTCTCTCTTTTCCCAGGCCTGAGAGCTCAGGCAACCCCGCTGAAGGTCATTTTCAACCTCGACTGGCTCAGGGTGGAGTTAGGATCTGCTGGGAGGCGGAAGGTGTTTCAGATCTCAGCCCAGATGGGTCGCAGGTCAGCAGCATCTACCCTCTCTGCCTTGTTGACCCTTCAGAGCTCCACCTGCTATGGGAGAGAAAGAGACTGATCACCTCTGGGATCCAACAGTGGAGATGCACTGTTGGGCTGGGGTCTCCCCCAAGGTGCTGATGGTACTGTCCAGGATGGAGGTTGGTTATCTTAAAATAGGACCCTGTTGTATCAGAAAGGAAAGAACAATGATAGACACATCCCCTCCCAGGAAAAATATTGCATTTGGGATACAGTTCCATAGGCATGAAAAAATAAAGAAGCACAGCTGGGCGTGGTGGCGCACACTTGTCATCCTAGTAGTTACTTGGGAGGCTGAGACAGGAGGATCGCGGGTTCAAGGCCAGCCTCAGCTACTTAGTGAGGCCCTCTGCAACTTAGTGAGACCCTGTTTCAAAATAAAGAATAAAAAATAGGGCTGAGGTGTAACTTGGAGGTAGAATGCCCCTGGGTTCAATCCCCAGTACCACCACCACAACAAATATATATATAAAAAAAGCTGGGTGTGGTGACGCATGCTTGTCATCCCAGTACTTGGGAGGCTGAGACAGGAGGATTGCCGGTTTGCGGCCAGCCTCAGCAATTTAGTGAGGCCCTCCGCAACTTAGTGAGACCCTGTTTCAAATAAAGAATAATAAAATAAATAAATAAACACAGCAAAAAGCAGATGAAGGGTGAAAAAGGGAAGGTTGAGAAAATTAAGGGATATTTTGTGATATTTCATGATTTAGAAATGTTAAAATATTTCACTTTTTTTTAAATAACATATATCTGGATTCTGAGAACACTGGTCCATCTCATGTTGCGTGGGCCTGCAGAAAATCGATGCCTCTTTGCTACTGAAGAAAAGTATATTTGAAGCCTGAGGTGGTGGCGCACGCCTGTGATTCCAGTACTTGAGAGGCAGAGACAGGAGGAGTGCAGGTTTGAAATCAGTCTTGGCAACGTAGTGAGGTCCCCCAGCAACTTTGCAAGACTCTGTTTCAAAATTAAAAAAAAAATAAAAAAGGGCTGGAGGGTGCAGCTCGGAGGTAGAATGCCCATGGGTTCAACCTCCAGTATCAATATATATATATATATATATATATATATATATATATATATATATATATAGAGAGAGAGAGAGAGAGAGAGAGAGAGAGAGAGAGAGAAGGGAGAGAGAGAGATAAAAATCTTTAGAGGAGGCTACTATGATGAAACTCAAAGAAGTTACCATTTCAGGCCTCTGCAAATTCCCTTGCATCCTTCTGAAGCTTCTATGGTTAAACTCTGAGGCCCTTCTAATAGACTATAATGCTGTTCCCACGTCTACCGACTTCCTAACATTTATCTACTCTTCTGTGAAAGATGAGATTATTTTTTCTCCCATTCACCTATCTCCCCTTTTTCCTGATTGCTCCAAAAGATAACTGGTGAGTCGATGACCTCCACTGATTCTTCTCCTGGGCCTTCGTAATTCTAATAAGATGCTAAGACTTGCAGGGCTATGTGGCACACGCCTGTAATCTCCATACTTGGGAGGCTGAGACAGGAGGATCGCAGGTTCGCGGCCAGCCTCAGCAACTCAGCGAGGCCCTCTGCAACTTAGTGAGACCCTGTTTGAAAATAAGCAAAAATGAAATAGGGCTGGGGGTGTTGCACAGAGGTAGAATGCCCCTGGGTTCAATCCCCACTACTTGCCCCCAATGTTAAGATACCAGAGCTTCTCTCTATTCTTTCTTTCTCTCTGCACCTGCACTCCCTCTCACCCTCCACAAGCCACATTTTTAGTTTCAGGCTTATTAATATTTATGTTCTCTTGTATAAATATAACCACAGCTTTAACGCTTTGTCCATAGGTTGAATCCTTGGAGCAGAAAAACAGGAAACATCATTTCCATGAGTAGAATAAAGTGCCTACTTTTTGGGTGAATTTCAAATGTCTCCACAAGGTGACTCTTCCCCAGCCCCTTCCCAAATTTGAGAACTTGAGGAGACGCAGCAGGTACACTTGGCCGTGTTCTCTTTCTGTCTTGAATTCCAGCCACATTCTCGTGCCATAGAAATAAGGCTATACTCAGCCGGGGGTTTTCTACAAGAAAAGTGGTTAAAAAGAAGAAAAACTTTCTGCAAGTAGCAACTGCTCTCCGGTAACCCACCCTCCTTTCTACATGAACCAAAGTGTTTTGTAAGCCCTCATTAGGCAGCAGTGAATTAGCCAAAATAAATTTCTGAAGAATTTGAATTAAGCAAGCAGTACAAGCATTTCTTGTACAGGGGCCATTAGATACTGTTAAGGCAACCGCAATTTAATAACACACCAGCAATTTAATAAAAATCGGGGAAATGCAGAGGAACAATAGAGACACTCCGAAACCAAAGGTCAGGGCATAAGTAGAGGTTTACAGATCTTCCAGGCAAAGTTGCAAAGCAGACCATTTGGATTCGCATCTAAGAGGGAGGTGGAGTTACCTTTTTATTTAAAATTTAATTGTTTTTCTTTCCAGAAAAGAACCTGGCATGGTGGCGCACACCTGTAATCCCAGTACTTGGGAGGCTGAGACAGGAGGATTGCAGATTCAAGGACAGCCTCGGCAACATAGCAAGACCCTCAGAAACTTAGGGAGACCCTGTTTTCAAATAAAAATTAAAACAGGGCTGGGGATATAGCTCAGAGGTAGAATGCCTCTGGATTCAATATAAAAAGGATCAACCTATCTTTGGAGCAATGTGGAAAAAAAGTATGTTATAGCTAAAAATTAAAATGTTCATTGTGGCTTTTTGCAGAGTAAAGATAGACCTGCTAAAAACTACATTAAGAAATGCATCTTCTAAGACTGTTTTCTAAAAGACCTCACTATCCTATCAGGACTTCATTAATCGAAGGCTTATGAAATAGGTAATATTTCAAAATTGTAACACAGAAAATGGGCTCAGACATCCAACATTTGCATATAAATAGAAAACTCAGATCCACACTGCTAGGTAAAAATGATTTTCTACATTTTTCATACAATTTTCACTAAATTAGCCTTTAAAAATGTCCTTGTCATGCAGATTGATTTTTTTAACTTCCTATTTAAACAATGAAAATGAATTTATTTTTTCCCCATAGAAAGAGCTGCATGGGACAGTTGAACTCAATGAAAACCTGCGTTCCTAAGTGCTAGACAAATAAAGAGAAATCCATAAGACGCCTGTTTCCTTCACCCTACATTTCACTGTTTGGACCAGTATCGACTGATTCCCTCCCTTCCTTTCTAGGAACTTCCTTTCTAGGAACCCAGTCATCCAAGCAGAGACGTCTGGAGATGGCCGTCCTGCCTCCTGCAGAGCATCACCCCATGCTTTGTGGAAAGTCTGGCTCCACAACCTCTCAGGGTGGGAAAAACCCTGAGACCAAGAAGTATTTCCCAGTTTATCCCTCATTCTCCTAGGAGGATGCAGAATGACCCTCTCTGCTCATGCTCCCTGTAAGGGTTTGATCAATTTCCTCCCTATTCTATTCCTTCCTTCCTTCCTTCCTTCCTTCCTTCCTTCCTTCCTTCCTTCCTTCCTCTTTCCTTCCTTCTTTCCTCCCTCTTTCTTTCTTTCTTTCTTTCTTTCTTTCTTTCTTTCTTTCTCTTTCTTTCTTTCTTTCTTTCTTTCTTTCTTTCTTTCTTTCTTTCTCTTTCTTTCTTTTCCTTCCTTCCTTCCTTCCTTCCTTCCTTCCTTCCTTTCTCTTTCATGGAGCCACCATAAGACTAGCTATATTATATTACTGCTCATTGTCTTTCCAAAAGAATTAAAGTCATAATACTATAGTGATACACACATGTCCATGTTTATAGCAGCACAATTCATAATAGCCAAGTTATGGAACCAACCTAGGTGTTCATCAACAGGTGAATGGATAAAGAAAATGTGATATATATACACAATGGGGTTTTACTCAGCATAAAGAAGAAGAAAATTATGTCATTTGCAAGAAAATGGATGGAACTAGGAAATATTCCTTCCTTCCTTATTCCCTCCCTCCCTCCCCTTCTCTCTTTCTTTCTTTTTTCTCTTTCTTTTTCTCTCTCTCCCTTCCTTCCTTCCTTCCTTCCTTCCTCCCTCCCCCTTCCTTCCTTCCTTCCTTCCTCCCTCCCCCTTCCTTCCTTCCTTCCTTTTTCTTTTCTTTCTTTCTTTCTTCTTTCTTTCTTTCTTTCTTTCTTTCTTTCTTTCTTTCTCTTTCTTTCTTTCTTTCTTTCTTTCTCTTTCTTTCTTTCTTTCTTTCTTTCATTTTCTTTCTTTCTTTCTCTTTCTTTCTTTCTTTCATTTTCTTTCTTTCTTCTTTCTTTCTGACAAAGAGGCTTTATTAAAGATAATAAGGATAATTTTAATATGCTTTTTTTTGCGGTACCAGGGATTGAACCCAGGGGCATTCTACCTCCGAGCTATACCCCTGGCCCTATTTTTTATCCTTTATTGAAACCGGGTCTCACGAAGTTGCGAAGGGCCTCACTAAGTAGCTGAGGCTGGCGGCGAACCCGGATCCTCCAGTCTCCACCTCCCAAGTACTGGGATTACAAGCGTGTGCCACCACACCCGGCTGCTTAATATGCTTTTAATGGTGCATTTTAATTATACATCATAATGAGCTTCAAAGTGATACAAACATACACGCACACAGCACTTGGTGTGTTTCCCTCCATATCCAACCCACTTCCCCTCCTCCCTCCCCATACATGTTAGTGAGAAGGGTTGTGATAACTTCACATATGGACATAGCATTATTTGAACTCTTTTCTTCCTCAAACCTCCCTTTTCCCCTCCCCATCTCCCTCCCCCAGTCCCCTTCCACTATCCTACTGGTCTCTCTCCTCATTTGACTGAAGTCCCTTTTGTTTCCTATTTTTCTCTGTAGCTTCCACATATGAGAGAAAATATATGATCCTTGACTTTTTGAGACTAGCTGATCTTATTTAGCATAGTATTCTCTGGTTCCATCCATTTTCCTGCAAATGACACAATTTTGTTCTTCTTTATGGCTGAGTAGAATTCCATTCTGTGCGTGCACATTTTCTTTATCCATTCATCTGTTGACGGACACATCTAGATCCTTTTTCTCCAAGCTCCAATAGTGCCAATGTCCAAATTTGCTTATGCCTAATGACTATAACCCAAAGAATACAAATCAAGACTCACAATGAGAAAAAGCAATCATTGGAAGACCTCTAAAAGCCTTGGAATAAAAGACCCAATCTCTCTTGACTGTCTTCTTGCTCACAGCCGCACGTGTGTGTTTGAAGTTGCGTTGGAAGGGGTTGAACTAAATTAGATTCTGTTGAGCCAAATGATTTCTGCCATGAATTATGTATGACCCATGTTATCCACACTACCTAAAAGTACAAATAAGTAAATGTCACTTCTGAGTTTTCCTCAAAGAGTGTTTCTGATTTGAAGCGCAATATGGGCATAAATACTGTGACTATTCTTTTAAATGTCAAAGAATGCAAAATGTACTCTCTGTACATACAAATCCCCTCTCTCTCTCTCTTCTCTGTGTATATGTGTGTTTCTCTTTCTCCCTCCCTCTCTCTCCTAGACCCCCCATGTAGTATTCATGAAAATTAGCATTAGTTAGTTATTGAGTTTGGAAAATTCAGTATTTTTTATTGCATGATTTGCTAAATGTGAATACTGGTTTTGCAAGCATAACTTGTAAATGAAATGACAACCTACCAGCATCATAAAGGTAGTGTGTTTATTATAGTTGCAAAGGATCATCCAGTAGCTGCCCATACAATTGCATTAAACCTAGATTTACACACAGCAGGGATTAAATGTGAATTCTAAGTTCTTGACTTTGCTGGGAATACTGGGAATGAGAGAAAAAACTCTTAATAGTTGAGAGACATTTATAATCATAGGCTTGAGAGACAAAATGTCTTTCAGGCTGCATAGAGCATCCTCCCGCTACTCTGTGAGCGAGGCCAGCGCTCCCGCTCACTTTTATCCCCTTTAATATCTAGCATCTAGCCAGGCATGATGGTGCACACCCAGTAATCCCAGTACTCGAGAAGCTGAGACAGGAGCATCGCAGGTTCGAGGCCAGCCTCAGCAACTTTGCGAGACTCTCAGAAACCTAGTTTCAAAACACTCGATCAATCCATAAAATGGGCAAGGGGGTGTAGCTCGGAGGTAGAATGCTTCTGGGCTCAATCCCTAGTCTCTCTCTCTCTCTCTCTCTCTCACATACACACAGACAACACACACACACACACACACACACACACACACACACACACACACACTGTAATATTTAGCATCTACCTAAAGTTAAAACTCATCCTCAAAGCACAAGCAATAAGGAAGCCCCAAAACGTGCAAAATAGTCTAAAAAGATTGTTCCCATCGATTATCTCATTTAAAGAAAAGGAAAAAAGACACTTAAAATGTAATTTGGTATGGGCAGAATTTTGTTCCCCTCTCTTAATTTCTTATGCTGAATCCCTAACTCCAGTGTGACCTTATATAGCATAAAGGCTTTTAAGGAGGTTAAGGTTAAATGAGGTCACAGGGTCAGTGCTAATGCAAAGGGACTGTTGCCCTTATCATAAGAGGAAGAAGCTCAGAGAGCTCTCTCTCTCTCTCTCTCTCTCTGCACAAGCGCACAGAGCAAAAACCGCAGGAGAAGGATACAGTGAGGAGCCATCTGTGCATGGCCAAAAAAGAGAGCTGTCGGCAGAAGCCACCGCCAACAGAGCCTTGGTCTTGAAGTACAGCCTCTGGACTATGAGAAAAGGAATTTCTGTTGTCTGAGCCATCCAACCCCTGATATTTTGTTATGGAAGCACAAGCAGACTGATAGATACCTGATCTTCTTTAAGACTTCTTAAAGACAAAATAGATTTCTTTCTCTGCTTGACCCTAAGTGTACGCAGTAGAAAGAGTGTTTTCCTGACAATTCTCACTCACGAACTTCTAAAGACTTAGAAAAATACTGGCATATGGTTGCCAGATCTTTAGTCTCATGGATACACTAATAAGGCTGGCAGACACCATGCCATGCGAGCCTTTAAACCCATAGTTAAGTGCTGCCTGTGTATACAAGAAGTAACTCCCAATATTTCGGTGATTTAACTATTAACGTATCTTTTGCTATTATTTTAATTATTTCGCCAGGAGACAGCATTTGATTTTCTATCACCAGAGTTAATTTGTTAAATGCAAACATTCAAACGATGTCCTTTTTTTTTTTGTAGTCTTGTCTTGGCATCGCTTCCTGTTCAATATTCTAGGATCTTGGATGAAGGCCATCAGTTTGACACATTTGGCGAAGTGTGTGATTAAAAATAAACAGTGCAGCTCTTGCTTATCATTTGTCCCAATATTTAGAAACATCCATCAATAGTGGGGGGAAAATAGCGAAAACAGAAACCATCTTTGAAAATCTCACCTTTCTGGTGTTCTGCTCTTGGGCGAACCAATGAGCTGGAAAGAATGAGGGGGTCTCCAGCTCTCTTCTCCTATCTTTCCACTTTCCTGTTCACGCACCTCCGGTCTGGGCAGGTGTAGCCGTCCAGTCACTCACTGTTTCACATTCCCCTGCAAGCAGCACAGATCACTTAGCACCATGTTGCTTTAGAGCTGTATTTATTTTGCTTTGTTTTAACCTTATTATAACGACCTGGAATGTGCCACCTGGGCTCTATTTGTTTTGACATATAGAGTACTTGGTTCATTCTCTCACACATTATATTTTTTCTTGGGCTCCCAGTCCCCCAAGCACTGGGCTGGTGGGAATTACGCAGTCAGAGCCTGCCCTCCCTCAGGAACTCAGAGCTGAGAGTCTGTGTGGTGTGGACGCCCATGCTGTCTTATGCGTCTCTCTTGGTGCATCTCTGCACCCTGGTCTGTGTTGAGCTGTCTGGGAGTGTGAACTGTCCACCTGTCCACACTCAGGGATCAGCCCAATAGTGGGTGGGAAGATGGTGCCCGGCTGATGAATTTGAAGATGATCCCTGTCAGAAGCTAGCTGTGGTTGCAGGGAAGGTTTCAGTGGTGAGATCTCCAGAGAGAAGTGCGTGGAGTCACCATCAGGAGGAGAACAACTTTATTTTACAGACCTGCTCCTCATATATATGGTTCTGGGTAAAATGGCGTTATGTTACACCGCGCGGAGGTAGAACAGGTGCGTTCTACCTCCGCGCTACGCCCCCGGCCCTATTTTTTTTATGCTTTATTTTTGAAACCGGGTCTCATGAAGTTGCAGAGGGCCTCGCTAGGTAGAGAGAGAGAGAGAGAGAGAGAGAGAGAGAGGAGAGAGGAGAGAGAGAGAGAGAGAGAGGAGAGAGGAGAGAGAGAGAGAGATCGATCAATCGCTCAATTGCGCACGCGCTGAGGTTGGCCGCGAACCCAGATCCTCCAGTCTCCGCCTCCTAAAGTACTGGGATTCCAAGCGTGCACCACCACGCCCGGCAGATACACCACCTCTATTCTTTATAGGACGTGTGATTGAGATAAGTTGATGCAACTCTGCACTTTTTCTTTCTCATTTAAGGATCAGAAATAACAATGGTGATCTCTTAACATCTTGGTAAGGATTGATGAGCCTAAATAACAGAACTGGAACTGGGCGTGGTGGTACATGCTTGTAATCCCAGTACTTGGGAGGCTGAGACAGGAGGATTGCAGGTTCGAGGCCAGCCTAAACAACCTCATGAGGCACTGTTTCAAAATAAAAGATAAAATAGGGCAGAGGGTGTAGCTCAGAGGTAGAATGTCTCTGGGTTCAATCCCCAATACCACAAAAATAAAATAAAATAAAATAAATAAATAGCAAGACCAGAACCAGGCTTGGTAATACATGTCTGTAATTCCAGTCCTTAGGAAGCTGAGACAGGAGGAGTGCAGTTTCAAGACCAGCCTCAGCAACTTAGTGAAGTCCCCCAGCAACCTAGCAAGACCCTGTTCCAAAACAAAACATTAAAAAGGTGCTGGAACAGAACCAGGAACTCATAGGTGTAAATCAATCATGTGCTTGGGTGGCCTGTAGTTCCTGCTCTGAGCAATGCCCCCCAAAGGAAATGATAGACATTTAAAGAGATGGAAATGCTAATTACCTGACTTGATCATTACATATTCTCTACATGTATGGAATCATCTCACTGTACTCCATAAAGATATAGAATTCTTATTTGCCAGTTAAAAATAAAAAAGAAGAGGAGAAGAGAAATGGGCACAGAGGAGGATGGAGAAACTGGAGCAATCGAGGCCCGGATCTGCAGATAAGCCTAGCACAGACCCTCCCTCACAGCCACTGCTAGGAACCAGGCCTCTGACACCTTGTTTTTGGAGTTCCAGCCATCTGAACTATAAGGCAGTAAATTCCTATTATTTTGAGTTGAGTTTGTGGTGGTTTATTATAACAGCCCCAGGAAATAATAACATCACCAGCCACTCTCGACGTCACCACGCACCTCTGTGTAGCCAGCCGCGCCCTCCTCCCCGTCCTCCCTGCAGGGTCTCCTTGAGAAGCCCCATCCTGCACTGTCATTCCAATGCTAACCAGAGTTAAAATTGACCCAATTCCCATTTGCAGAGATGGTAACTCCTTTCCCCTCTGAATTCAGCTTAGATCTTACTCGCTGTGCACCGTCAGGCCCTGAGTTTGGGAAAAAATCACTTCCGGCAACTTCTTATTAAATTACTAACGTATTTTTATTCTTCTTCAGTATCTCCCTACGGATAAAGAAGAGATGGTATTCTTTTCTTTTTCTCCCCAGATATATTTGTAAAAAATGTTAAAGAGACAGATACAAACAGAATCCTATTCCCTATATCAGGGATCAGTAGACCACAGCCCTGATAGCAAAACCGGATTCTGGCTGTGTAGGTAAATAAAACTCTCCTAGACACACTCAAGTCTGCATTTTTTTCTATACTATCAGAGGCTTCTTTCCTTTCTAGAGGCAGATCAGAGTAGGTGCAGTATGACAGTCTGGTTTGCAAAGCCTCGAGTATTTACTCTCTGCTCTTTTATGGAAGAAGTTTGCAATCCTAAGCAAGACCTTAGGATTCCTTGGGTTGCTGACCTCAAAATGTCAAGGGGTAGAAGCCCATGTAAAACAAATGACTAACCAACCTACAAGCTGAGATTCACCCACAGTGAGATTGCTTTTCCTTGATTCCAGTTTAAATGTGTTAATTTCCTTCCTTCCTTCCTTCCTTCCTTCCTTCCTTCCTTCCTTCCCTCCTTCCTTCCTTCCTTCTTTCCTATCTTCCTTTTCTTTTGTACTGGGGATTGAACTCAGGGGCATTCTACCTCCAAGCTACACCCACAGCCCCATTTTAATTTTTATTTTGAAACATGTTCTCACTAAGTTGTGGAGGGCCTTGCTAATTTGCTGAGGCTATCCTCAAACATGCTATCCTCCCATCTCAGCCTCCCAAGTACTGGGATTCCAGGCGTGGGCCACCACACTTGGCTAAATGTTCAATTTATTTGATGTACATGGATGCTAAATTTGAAATCCAAGTGCCGCACAAGTTGGGCACTTCACATCCTAGAATCTCAGGATTTTGCTGTTGAAAGAGGCACCCCTCCCCTCATTCCTACTTCTCCCTCAACTCATTTAGATGCACACCTCATTAATATTTTTCGGCTCCTCTGATCTCATGCCAACAACTTTGTTAGCAAACGATGCTCTTCTTCCCCAAACACTTTTCAGAATCAGGTTTGGCAACATCAGCTCCAGGCAGCGTGTGGGAATGGGTGTATTTACTCACCCATATCCTTGTACCTGCTTTAAACCGATTGCTGCGGCCTCAATCCCCAAAAGGCACACTTTTACATTATTTTTCCATATTTATAATTGCTGGGAAAGATTTTTTTTGAGGACTTGTGCTTTTCATTGCACCAGAAAAAGAAAAGTTGGCATGACCTACATTTCATCTGTCACCTTTTGTGTTTTTCTGTCATGAACGCAGAATATTACAGTAATTGAAGACCACGGTGCAGAGTGGAATTGAAAGAGCTGAATGGCAGGATAGCTGCTTTTTCTGCTTTAAATAGATTCAAGAAAGTGAGGCCATTTTACAGTTTCAAGTAGAAACTACAAGGGGACTGCAGAAGGGCGTGTGTTATCAAATAGCAAAGCAGATGAGCGAAATGAAGAGTATTAAAGGTTTTAATCCAATGCAGGTCAATTCAACAAGACCACTAAGGAGACTATCCAGGGAGAAGAGTCCCCAGGGCAATGATCCTTATGAAGCAGGGCAGAGGACCCAGGAACAGGAAGGGTTAAAAGAGACCATCTGTCTAAAGAACAAGAACTGGGAAAGTTAATAAGGTATAAAGATAATAATGACCAGGCAAGGACTATGGAATTCAAAACAAAACTTCATCCCCTTCTGTAGGCTGCATTATGAGGACAAGCTGGATAAACAAGGATGGAGGGAGGTGAACAGACAAAGGGGGCCAGGAGATGTGAGCCCACTAGCTCATGAGATAGCAATTCAAATCAAGAATTGAAACTGGGCAAAAGACATTGGGTCCCCCAAGACCAAATTCTGACCAATCATAAAAGAACAGACAGGGGACCTCAAAAAGTTATAAAAGCTCACCTTCCAAGAACTTCAATGGTTACTCTCTTTTGGGGACCCCTCCTCCCTGTGTGTGTTGGGGAGCTATTTTTTGTCTTCTATCTTTCCTTAATGTAAGATAAACTTTCATATTTCTATACCCTTCATTAATCCTTGGACTTCTTTCATCAAAATTCAATGGGCAAGAACTCAAGAGGAGACACTCTGTATCATTTTGGTTCATTTTGGTGACCCTGATGGGACCACGAGGGGAGGGACCTAGTGAAGAAAGAGTTTGGTTACACTTAGAAATGCTACTTCTGACCTTCGTCTTCATTAGAAACTGCAGGTTCAAGATGTAGGAGCCACAGATAGAGGAAGGCTGGACCCTAAATCACCCTTTAAAGGAGACCTACTCACTAAGTGATACTGGCTTTGGAACTTATACAAGTGAGAAACACATGGCTATCCTGTTTGAATGATTGTGTGATTGGCAGTTTGTTTCTTATAGCATCTAGTTTTACCTTAACTGCTACAATGACCCAAAGCAGAGAAAATGGAGCCAAGCCGTGGTCGCTAAACATTGGAGAGTTCAGTTGCTGACTTGTCCTTTGGGGCCAACACACCAATTGCTTCTTGATATTTTCTTCTATCAGTCCCAAGAAACAATCAGTGAAAGAGATGGTTCCCTGTCTCTATTTTCAGTGGTCATGGGGACCCATGACCACTGCCACATCCCAACCATCATCCCGTACTGAGGCTGCCAATAGAAGGGTGCTTTGAAGTAGTTTGGATGTTCTCCCTTTGTGTTTTGGCCAGTGGGTACTGGAACTGGCCACAGAGCAGAGTAGGCTTTTGTACAGCATTATGCTTATCAAAAACTGGCCTGGTGATGGGTGTGGTGGTGCATGCCTGTAATCCCAGTATTTGGGGAGGCTGAGAAAGGAGGATTGAAGGTTCAAGACCAGCCTCAGCAACTTAGCGAGATCCCTCAACAACTTAGCGAGACCCTATTACAAAATAAAAACTAAAAAGGGCTGGGAGTATATATCAGAATTAGAATGCTCTTGGGTTAAATCCCCTGTAAACAAACAACCAACAACAAAAAACTAGCCTGGCATCTGTATTGCACAAAAATTTCTATTAAACTCCTTTGTGTGTGTGTGTGTGTGTGTGTGTGTGTGTGTGTGTGTGTGTGTGTGGTTTGTTGCTTTCTAAAGAGGCAGAAGTCTTCTCCTTGACTTTCCAGGACTTCCCTGGGACCAACTCTGTTGGGGATTGAACTCAGGGGCATTCTAC